>VDFB02105280.1:0-10555 GCA_007258455.2 Sequoia sempervirens | reverse complement strand
AGACCAACAAAACACTCTCAGACCATAACTCACACATAACTTCATGCAGACCTCTGAAACTTCTGGTAGATGATCTAGACACACTCAACAATAAACCCTTTAATCCACATCATCTAATCTTTTATGTACCAAAAAAAACACCTTCATGACCTACACAGTTCCACTAGGAACCTAGAACACATTTTCTTATAATTTTCTCAATATCCTCGACATATACAACAATAGATACACCAAATGCTAATAGTGTTGAAATCAATGACAACCATATATCAGCAACATATCCACAACATCCAACAATCTCCCAACAACATGACTCAAAGAAAAATCCAAAAGACAATTGAAAAACACTAGTCAAAGAAAAAAGAATCTTGATACATCGTTGCTTCTCTAAATCCTTCATGGGACATTCTCGAGAAAGCTAGTAACAAGACTCAAAGATCAAATCAAATGGAAAGATAAGATAAACAAGCCATAAATTCAACAACTAGTAAAAATATTTTCCAAAACATGATCTATTTATTTGATTGTTTATATTGAGTAGATGATTGATTAATAGAGCCTGGTTTCATGAATGACACATACCGTATAAGATGTTGAGTCTAGTTTTGATCATGTGGCTATCTATATAAGGCGCGAATAAGCCTAGTTTCAAAAAGACATGTACTGTATAAGAAATTAAGTTTGATTTCATTGATGTGACAACCTGTGTCAAGCTATGATGATTGATGTATAGTGTTTGTATTTAGGAAGGACTCATCTTGTATAACACATAGGTTGATTTTTCTTTTTTTTTAGTTATAGCAATTTGTTTGATTTGACTTGATGAACTTGTTGACTTGTCTTGATGTTCGAACAATTATTTGTGCTCAACGATGAACCCTAAAGGACTAACCTAGTGTAGCCTCAGTGGCTCATTGATTGATGGCCTTTCCTACATTAAACATGCAAATACCTCATATTTTGACTCGACCAATGACCTTGTCTTATAGACAAATGGATTGAGTCATGATTTTATACAAAAAAACCTAAAAGGACTAACCTAATGCCTCGGGGGCACATTGGTAGATGACCTTTCCTATGTCCAATCGCAAAGGAAAGGTATCTCAACAATGAAATAGACTGACTAGTGTGACTGACTCTGACTCTATTTTTTTATATTTTTGACATGTTTTGATTTTTTTGTCTTTTAAAAGTTTTCTGATATTTTTTGGATTTTTTTCAAGACATTTTCTGATGTTTTTGGATTTTTTTTCAAGGCATTTTGTGATGTTTTTGGAATTTTTTTTTTATGGTTTTACATCCTCAAAACAAGCCATTAGAAGAACCAAATGATTTAAGTCAAGCGCCTTCCCCCAGACTAGTATAAGACCAATTTATTATGAGTAGAAAGGAAGGTGGATATGAAGTGCGCTTGATGTCAATTGTTCCAAGTTATGGAAAGGAAACCCATTTGCCAGGCTAGTAATATGCAGTGGTGGACCATGAAGTATATGTAGATATGACCAAAAATTTACGTTGGAATGATGAAATGGAGCAAGTTGACTAAACATGGCACTTGTTTTCTAGGTTTTCATAGTGGTACTTATCAAAGTGCCATCGATGTTTTTCACTATTGGATGAATTATTTATCTTTACTATTTTTGATTTTGATGCTTTTATGTTTCAAGTGCTTTTGCAAGGTTTTCACCTAGGTAACAATTTTTATTTTATTTTTTTGTGATTTTTTTTGTATTTATGATGATTAAGACAAAGCTCTCATAAGCTATGCGTAGAACTTCTTCAGATGAAGGTTGTTGATTGGTGTTGATAATGGTTCTCATTTAGGATTAAAGAGTTGGTACACTCCTAATCCAAAGGCTTTTGTGACAATCTAAAGTCCTAACTAGTTTGGTTCAAACTTTCCTGGTTTTTCTCTTTCTGCTTCATTCTTTGAATTTTCCATTAAGACCAAGTCACCAATGTCAAAATTTTGATTCAAGACCTTCCTGTTGTAGCTATGATGAAGATGATTTTGATATGCTTGGAGATGGTCTATTTCCTTTTATCTTCATTCGTCTAGGAACTCTGGCTCATGTAGTCTTGACACATGGTACTCTTCAACATCAATATTCCTTTTCAAAGATAGCCTTAGGGAAGGAATATTGACCTCAATAGGAAAGATGGCCTCAGAACTGAAAACCAAGGAACATGGAGTGTGCCAGTGGGATTACAGATGCTTGTGTGGTAGGCCCATAAGGTAGGGTTAAGCTGTAAATACCAATTACGACCAACATCATTGACATTATTTTTGAGGATTCTAATGATTATTTTGTTAGATGCCTTAGCTTGGTCGTTACCTTGTGGGTAATATGGGGTGGAAAAGTGGCATTGGATATGGAATTATTTGCAAAGGTGATGAACTTATTTGTTTTTAAATGGACAACCATTATTTATGATTATGGATTAAGGAACACCATACCAACAAATGATATAATTAAGGATAAATTTAGAAATCTATGTGTTGGTGATGTAGGTAATTGGAATAGCTTTAATCCATTTGGTAAAGTATTATGTTGTAGTAACGATGAATTTATGGCCATTGGATGATGCAGGATGTATCATACCTATGAGGTTGAGTCATCATTGGGAAAAGGGCCATGGTGATGTTATCGAATGAAACTCCTATGTTGTTGCATGTATCAAGTCTCTATGTATCTGATATTGTTGACATTTCTTGACAAAGATATATGAGTCATTTTCCATTATAGGCCAATAATAGCCCAGTCTCGTAATCTTCTTGGTTAAGGTACAACTGCTAGAATAGGATCCACATATACCCTCATGTACCACATGCAAGGTTGCTTGTGCTTCATCAGTATTGATACATCTCAATAGGGTATTGTATAGGGCACATTTATAAAGGGTATCTTTGATGAAGGTATACTTGGCTGACTTATGGATAAATGTCCTACGTTGGTTGTTTGAGTGGTCTCAGGGTATGATTTTAGCATGTAGGTAGTCATATATGTCTTTCTCCCATGTGGAATTAGGACCAACAATCTCACACACCATCTCTGAATCTAGGATATCAAAGGTAGGGACCAAAACTTGTTCTACCAAAAACTCGAATTTAGGCATGTTGCTAGGTATGTCCTAGAGTGAAGCAATAGTTGCCATGGCAGCTACTGCCCTATTTTCCTTGTGAGGTATTTGATGAAAGACTATCTTGTCAAAATTTTCTTTCAAACTATCTACCATTCACTTAAATGGAGCAAGCTTTTCATCTTTAGTTTCATAGTCATCATTAACTTGTCCGATTACTAGTTGATAATCACCATAAACTTGTAGGTGTTTAGTCTTCCATTTGATTGCCATGCATAATCCTACCACAAGAGCCTCATATTTGGCTATGTTACTGGTACATGGAAAATAAATTCTAAATGACTTAGGAAAAGAGTCACCCTGTGGTGTGATAAAAAATATGCTATCCCTTGAACCATGATTTATGTGGGACCCATCAAAGTATAACTTCCATGTCATTCCCATGTCAAGAGTGAAGATGAAATCATTAGGAAAATTTGAAACTAAAGGATTTTTTTCCTTTATAGGTGCATCAGCCAACTAGTTAGGAATAACTTTCCCTTTTATAGATTTTCTTTTGACATACTAGATATTATATTCACTAAGTACCATTACCCATTTAGCTAGTTGTCCTATTAGTGTTGCTTTACTAATGAGATATTTCAAAGGATCTATCTTTGCAACCAAAATTGTTTGGTGGTTTAACATGTAGTGCCTATGTTTTTGAGTAGAAAATACTACTACAAGACAAGCACATTCTATGGTACTTTAATTGAGTTCATAACCTACCAATGTGTGGCTGATATAGTAGACTACCCTTTCATGACCCTCATTGTCATTCTATGTTAGCAAGGCTCCTAGAGCTAATGTAGTTGATGAAATGTATAGAATCAATGGTCATCCCTCAATAGGTGGCATTAACACTAGTGGTGTGAGTAGGTAATCCTTGATTAGTTGAAAAGCTTCTTCGAATTTACCTTTCCATACAAATGGTACCCCTTTTTTGAGTAGATGTTTGAAAGGATGTGTCTTATCTACTAACTACACTATGAATCATCTGATAGACTAAAGTTTCCCTTATAGTGTCCTTAGTTGACTTATGTTGGCTAGTGGAGCCATGCCCATTATAACTTTCACTTTTACTAGGTCCACTTCAATGCCTCATCTAGAAATGATATATCTTAGATTTTTTCCTAATTTCACTCCAAATACACATTTCTTTGGATTTAGCCTCACTTTGTACTCTTCTAGTCTTTGAAAAATCTTATCTAAGACCTATAAATGATCAGCCCTTGTCATTGATTTAGTTATCAGATCATCTACATAGTCTTCCATCAAAGTCTCTATGAGGTCATGAAAAATAGTTGTAATAGCTCGTTGATATGTTGCTTTGACATTTTTGAGTCCAAAAAGCATGAAGTTCAAAAAATAAGTTCTCCATGGACAAGTGAAAGTTTTCTTATGTTGGTCTTCATGTGCAATTCTCATTTGGTTATATCCTAAAAAACCATCCATTAGAGATAGCATTCCATATCTTGTTGTTAAGTCCACAATCATGTCAATATTCGGCAAAGGAAAGTTATCTTTAGGATATGATTTTTCTATATCTCTTAAGTCTATATAGATGTGGATGACCCCTGTTGGTTTTTTCACTAGTACAAGATTGGAAATCTATTCCACATAGTCAATTGATCTGATAAAGATGACATCCAACATTTTCTTTAGTCTAGCCTTGACTAGTAAAGCAATTTGTGAGTGCATTCTTCGCAATTTATGTTTTACAGGCTTAACACATTTTTTAAGGGAAAATGATGTAGTACTAGTCCAGGATCCAATCCAGGCATATCGGCATATGAACATGAAAAGATAACCTATCTTTGTGTGAAGAAGTTATGGAATTCAATTTTCTTTGTTTTTGTCAAAGATGGTGCAAAATAGATTAGTCAAGGTTTCCCTTCAGTGCCTATGTTGATCTCCATAGATTCTTGAACTAGCATTGGTGACTTTTCCTAAGAAATGGGGAGAATGTTCAAACCTCCATCCTTGGGTGCCTAAAAGAGGTTTTTTCCCTCAAATGCATCCCTATTTTTTTCTTTTTCATTTTCCAAAGGAACCTTTCAGTTTTCACCTAGGGACTCGTCATTTCTATGTTTCTCATTTTTTTCTTATTTTTGCAGCTGGAGGGTTGAAAAAATTCCCCAAAATATGCCATGTTATCCAAGTCTACAGTAACTCCATCCTTATGGTATCCACTAGGTATGCTTCTTGTAGTCCCAGGAACTCAGCTATTGCTTCGTCATTCTCAAAGATATCTAAGATAGGGGTTTCTTGTTGATCCCAATTGATTAGTTGGGGATATACTAAGGGCATGTCATCATCAGAAGGATGAAATTCCAAAGGGGTCAAGTTAAGGGTTGAGTTGTTGACATAGTCGCAAAATTTTGATACCAAATCCTCTTTACTCTTTTTCTTAGGCATAGGTGGATTTTGAGGTGGGCCTATTGTCACGGTTTGGTTATCGAAAGTAGATTTGTCAAATTCCCAAGAGGAAGGATCAAGGGATTTCTAGTAGTAATTTTTGAACCACTCCTCTTTTGTCAAGGTCATTTGTGAACATGAATTTGGTAGATTCTATGAGGATTTTAGCATTTGGTCCAGTTCTTTGAATAGTTTATCAAGGTCCATAGCAGAGGTGGAGGATAGGGAATCCCACTCATATTTGTTAGAGTTGGGAGAATCACAGTACGGTTGGTCAGATGGCTCATTGGATGTCTCAATAACATTAGAAGCACTTACTTCCTTTTGTAAAGGAAATGTGGTACTAGAAATGCCAATCTGGAGTGGTTGAAACCCAAGCCCTAGACCTTTTGGCCACTTAGAAACAATGATAGGTTAAGTTCTCCCATTTTGATGTAAACCTGCCCACTATGTCCATCATATCCTTTACTTTGCATTATTCTGAAACCTTTTCCATATTATTTTGTACGTATTTGAGTATGTGGAGGTGGTTCTTCATTTTCTTCTTCGTATAACCAAGAGGTCACATCTTCATCATTTATAGCTTCTTTACTTAGTTCCCCCCATTTTGTGAAAGTCAATGTGGGAGGGATGTGTATCATGACCACAAGTTGTCTCCTATCTTTTGTTGGTAAACTATATGATTTAGGAGGAACCAAATGATTGACACAATAAGATGCTTTCATATGATACTCTCCACAACCATTATCTTGGATCTTGACCTTAGGAGTGGAAGGTAATGATTCTGAAGTGGATGTTTTGGAAAGAGTGGATGGTTTGACATAGTGAGATGAATTGGATGATGAAGCTTCTTGGTTTACAGGAACCTAGTGTTGGGGTATCCCTTGTAGGTTAGTGCAATATTGGAAGGGATCAGGGTCACCATCTATTGTGATATCAGTTCCATTGAAGGGGAATTTAAGACATTGATGTTAAGTGGAAGGAATGAACTTCATAGCATGAATCCATGGTCTTCCTACCAAAAGGTTATATGGAAGGATGAGATCCAAGACTTTGAAATTTGTATCCATAACTATAGGACCAATTATGATGGGGAGTGTTACAACTCCCTTTGATTTTTGTTCTTAATCATCATATTCCTTAATAAAAATTATTTTGGTGGTGTCCACACATGACTCTAAGAAGCCTAATTCCTTAACCAATTTCAAGGTGCTAAGATTTAACCTTGCTTCTTTGTCTACCAAGACTTGTGTAACTTTCATTTTATGAACAAGAACTTCAAGATGCAAAGGGTCATTATGGTTTGTCTTTTTGGTTGCATAGTCTTGTTTAGAGAAGGTGGCATGATGATTGTTAGTTAGGTAACCTACCATCTCTTGAAAAAAATTGACATTGAGGTTGTTGGGGATAGTCGTTCTTTGCAAAGCTTTTTCCAAAATGGATCGATGTTAGGGTGATATGCGCAAAAATTCCAACATAGAAATTTGTGCTAGGGTCTTCCCCAATTGATCAAGTAGATTATATTGAGGCTTGGATGACTATGGTTATTGATGTGATGAAGGTACTTGGATGGCTATCTTGGTTTGGTGAGTGTTAGAAACAAACTTGGGAGTCTTCTTTATAATTATGGTCTTGACATGCTCATCGACAACTCGAATATGATTTATGATTGAGCCATGGTTATAATCATATTTGGTATTAGCATAGTTAGCTGATGTATTGGTCTTACTTCCTGAACTAGGGGATTTTCCTTTCCCATGGTCATGTAAGGGATCAAAAAAGGCCTTGTGATCTATTTTCTAGGAGGTTTGTTTTTGTCCACTAACTTCAATAGTTTTGTTCTCGACAAAGCCATGTATGATGTTCTTCAATTTTTGAAAATTTTGTAGGCTATGTCACTTAGTCCGATGGAAATCACAAAAATAATTTTCATCCCACCAAAAGGGTTTAAGTTTTACTTGATCATATTGTCTTGGCTCTTGAAGTTGTATGAGGTTGTGTTGCAACAGTTGTTTGAAAAGTAATTCAATTGATTCCCCTAGGTGAGTGAACTCTTGTTTTGAAAACCTCCTTTCTTATTGTGGTCGTTGGATGTTTTGGGTAGTGTTCGGAGTTTGATTGATGTTGTTGAGTGCATTGGTAGAGAGGCTATTTCCTCTAAGTGTAATGATTGGTCCCACTTGTAGGGTTTTAGCATCCACAATCTCACCATTTGTATGTTCTTGTTCTGAGACCAAAACATGTTTCTGTCATTAGGGGTGTTCTACACATTTGGATTTTTTTTTGGTGTCTTGAGCTCACCTTTTTCAATGAGACCTATTTCTAGGATGATACCCTTTTCCACTAGTTCCATAAAAGAAGTGCAACAGTGTACTCTTAATTTACCTCTCAATTTTGAATTGAGGTTTTCTAGGAACATAGTGACATTTTTGTTTTAAGTATTTCAAGTAGGCACCGACTAGCTAGACTCCTCCATCTCTAGAAGAAGGAGATAAAGTTATCTCCTTTGTCTTGTGTAGTGTGACACAAGGTTTCTATGGTGATATCATTGCCAATGTTATAGGGAAATTTTTTGATAATTTTTTTAGAGAACTCACCCCATGATTTTATGCCAAATGGAAGCTGAGAGAAACATTCAAGTGCTATTCCAATAAGGATTCTCAAAAATAGTCTCATGAGATAGGTGGGGTCATATGTGACGTCTATGCACATTGTGGAAAATTCCCTTATGTGTTTGTTAGTATTACACTTTCCATTATACTTGGGAAAGTTTGGTATAGCATAACCATGTGGGAAAGGTGTCATGTATAATGATTTTTCGAAGGGAAATGGACAAAGTCATTTGCTGAAAATTTTCTCTTGTTAGACACCGCCATATTATCCATCTATGCTTCAAGGGCCTGCATCTGTGTCTACAAGATGTCAACTTGAGTTAATGATGTGTTAGTTCGATTGTTTTGGTCTATGTATAGGTTTTGGGATCCAACATTTTGTGAGGTAGTTTGGTTAAGTGTTGGTATGTAAGGTGGATTTTGACTTGGGATGTTAGTGAATGGGTTTTGATTTGGAATTTGTGTGACTAGATTTTGACTTGACATTGGTTGATTAGGAATGGAGATGTTTTGTGAAGGGATGGACCAGCATCCATATTGAAAGGAGGGTATGTTTCCTATCTATGAGACCCCAATTTTTGGTATATTAATAGCGACGTTGACATGGTTTGGTGTAGCTAATTTGTATGGTATGGTACCCATTCAACGTTAGCACTCGGTATAGTAGTTGTTTCTGTTATGGTACTAGTGACATTGACACTTGGTATAGGAGTTGTCATTTTAGGTCTTTTGTTCCCAACAAGATGACCAAAGGGATTAGATGATGATGCCCCTATCATAAAATTTAGACCCTGTGCCATGCTAGATGTACCAAATGGTGACATATGTACAATTTTGGCACTCTGTGTAGGTACACTAAATGGTATGGTTGCAATTACTTGAGGTATAGTGGCACTAGTAGTTGTCATGTTTGTCCCTTGGGTAGATGTATTTTGGAAGGTATGGATCAAATCTAGGAGGTAGTGTGGCACCTTCAACTGGTGGTTAGCTAAGTATCATTAGGGATTATTTACGTACTCATCTATGAAATAAGCAAACTCAAGGTCATGTGCAGCATCTAATTTATCCACTATAATGACCCTTGTCGATCTCTAGTGACAAATTTGTCCATAAAAGTTTTGGAGGTCTTGATGTGGATGTCCTTGAGGGTTGAGAATGGATTGATGAAGCATTTGGATCAGCCATCTTTCTCGTTCTTTCCTTTTAGACTTTGTTTCAACCATGTAAGTTAAGCTCAAAGTGCAAGTGATGCAAAAGCTAAGTCTATGGATGGTATGATTCTAGTCTATGTTTTTTAGGATTTTCTAGATATAAGGAATGAATGCGACTATTTTTTTGGTATTTTCTTGCAAATAAGGGATGTATAGAATGATATTAACCTAGGATGACCATGTATAACTATGAAAAATTCTAGGTAATCAATTTTGGGAGATTCTAAAAAGAGGTTACCAACCACCTAAAGTTTAACCAAGGCCTCAATTTTTTTGTCAAGGGACCTTTGTAGGACTAGGACCAAAATCCAAGGTGAGCTCCCAAACTAGACTAATGAGCTTGAAGGACTCACGTATAGTACAAAAGATATGTGTGACAAATGACTAGGTTCAATGAAAAAATTCATTTGAAGCAAGGGTGTATCCAAAGTGTGGAAAGTTGACCTATTCTAAAGTTTACAAAAGTGATTTTCGTAAAAGTTTGATCCATCTAAGGTAATAAACATTGAACTTGAAATTTGTAACTGGGATGCCTATGACTATGGCTAAATGATACCTAAAGGATGCAATCATGCAAAGTATGAGAATTTTTTTGGTTTTGTTCAAGGGCCAGCTGACAAGATAAATCATAGAAGGCTGGGTGTATTTGTTTGGTTTCGAATATGATGGTGAATTTTAGTTTTGGTTTCAAAAGGAAATTATAGTTCAAGATGACAGATGTGTCACAAGAATTAGCAAATATAGTTCTCTAGTAAACTATGTCTTAGGTTTGTATCAGGTAGATGCAACTCACTATCTTAGATGTGACTCATGATTTAGCAGATGTGGTTTTTGATTTCTGACATTGATTACTGGTAAAATAAGACTCTAACAGATGTGACTCACTATGACAGATGCAACTTAAAATTTAGCACATGCAATTTTTTCAGTATTAGAGGTGTTAAGAGGATTGACATATGTGACTCAGTAAGAAAATGCATTGTTCTTGTAAGCAGATGTGACTTAATACTTTAGATGCAATTTGTTGGAAAATAGATGCGACTCACTGACATAGATGGAATTAATTGGTAAATAGATGCGACTCAAGTTTACAGATGATATTTTGTGGTGAACAGTTGCAATTTTCTGGTAAATTGGAGGTTTGAATTAGTTTGTGTTTGACAATTTTTTTGCAAATATAGGCAATCATAAAAC
>VDFB02105279.1:0-39599 GCA_007258455.2 Sequoia sempervirens | reverse complement strand
CATTCTAAACCCTATATAGGATACATTGATACTCAAAAGCCTCTAAAGGAATTTGAGATTATGCAAATATATGTCATAACATTCATAAGGTTTAGAAAATCCATCACTCTCTTAGAATAGCCCATTAAAAATGGGTTGTGCTTGAATGCACTACATAATTGATATAACACAACCACTCTGCATATCAACCAAAGTTATAGGCTCTTTATTGCAACAAGAGGTAATCACTCTTCAATCACGCTATAATTACATCCTAACCCGTTAAACTTGAGACAACTTGAATGCACCCAAAGATGATTGACACCTACATTATACAACTTGAATTAACTACATTATATGAGTGCCTCCATTTCTATCACAACATAGCCACATTAAACTTGGGTCACACATGAATGCATCCTCAGATTTGTTATAGCACAATTGTGCCACATGACCAATAGAGTTATGGATCACATAATTACAAATACAAGAATTGCCTCGCTTGTCATCTTATGGTGATTCCACACAACAAAACTGACATGAAATTCTCAAACCCTAACCTCTAAAATGAACTGATGAGATATTGCTTTAAAATATGATTTTCTGCAAACTTGGAACTACAAATCTGACTTCACAACTGAATTCTATAAAAATACAATGACTACCCTCAACCTATCGATATCTTCTTGAATTTTTTCTGATTTTTTCCAAGAAAATCGTCCTTAGTTCTCCACAAACTATCTCAAGTAGAGCAAAACATTGTCGCAATAAATCAGCTAACTCACTTTTCTTTATGTCGGCCACAATTTGATTTTTTTTAATTTTTCATGTTTGTCAAAAATTCGATGAAAATGATAGCTGACATTTCGACGAACCCCAGGTTCATCAAAATTTTGATGAACGTCGGGGATAAACTTTCAAAAAATTGGAAATTACACATCAAATTTTACAAGCACTCGACGAACATCGAATTTTACATATTTCATCGGACAGTTTCGTCGAATTTTGCAGTCAAATGTATTAGTGAACTGACCCATTTTCCATCAACTGAAATCTATTCACCATGGGAAAATGACTTGAAGCTATGAAAAATTGAGAGAAATTATTGTAGAGGGTCCCTATGTGATCCTATAGCCTCAGACAAAGTGTTTTCAAGTACCGCAATTTTTGAGTAATCGCTCATTGAAGTTTTCTTCCCTTTTGCACTTTGGTCTCTTAAGAGACTTCACCAATAGAATGTGGCTTGAACCATTTCGACATGTTTGGGTGTGAAATAGGACCTTTCCTAGCATAAACCCACCCATACAGGCGTGTTGGAATAGTTGGTTCAGTCATGTGATGAACATAACAAAAGTTGCACCACATTCCAACTTTACACTACATGGAATTGACCCGTTTTCCATTAGTTGAAATTTGTTCACCACAAAAAAAAATGAATTGGAGCTATCAAAAATTGAGAGAGGTTATTTTAGAGGGGCTCTGCATGATCCTATAACCTCAGAAGAAGTGTTTCCAAGTGCCATGGTTTTTGAGTAATCGCTCGTCGAAGTTTGCTACCCTTTTGCACTTTGGTCTCTTAAGAGACTTCATTGGTAAAATCTGACTCGAACCATTTTGGCGTGTTTGGGTGTGAAAGAGGATCTTTCCTAGCATAAACCCACCCATACAAATGTTTTGGAATAGTTTCTTTGATTGTATGATGAACAGAAAAGAATCTACACACGCACCTTCCTCAACTTCTCGAGAGCAGGAAGAATCTCTTCATTGAATACATTATGTATCTCATTCAATTTGGTTTGCTTCTTTTTCAAGTGTTTATAGATCAGACTAACCTCCTTTTTGTTGATGATAAAATATTCTTCTTGTCTTTTAATTCCCTTTCTAAGTGGTTGATTTTAGTCTTCAGTTTTTTTGCTTCAATTTCAACACTTCCAACTATTGCCTTTGCATTTGCAACTATTGTTATCATATTGCTTCTTCCTTATCATCTATTTCTAGTTGTATTTTCTCCATGGAAGTTTTAGGTTCAATAATCTTTGACTTCATTTGTTCATTTTTCAATCTGCCCATAAAGATTGGAATGATTGCAAGATATGCCCAAAATGAAAAATGTATGGAAAATGTGGTAACTTAGACAAGGCAACGAGCTATTTGAAAAAATGCCTCAAAGAAATGTGTTCTCATGGTGATGGAAATCACCATGAGACCACATTTCTATGAGGAATTTTTTCAAATAGCTTAATACCTTGTTTATGCTTTTGCTTACTATTATGCTTTGAAATATTCTTTCCATGCATCCATAGTTTGGTCGAAAGCACATGTTTTAGGCTTTTACCCATAACAACAATGGGACCTTGGAATGGGGTATGACATCTATCAAAACATAAAAGGGGGGATTTTCATGAGTTTTATGGTTGCAATTTCCTTCGTAGACACATGCGATATGTGGATGAATAGACAAGGCACATAAACTATTTGACAAAATGCCTCAATGAGATATGTCCTCATGGTCAATTTGGATGCATTGACAAGATAGTGAGCATTGTAAGAAAAAATGCCTCAAAAATCTCACCACCTTGTCATTGCTACCTTGTAGGAAAACTAATAAAAGGACAATATGAGAACAATACAGTCAAAGTTAGAGTTTAGATATTTAATGTAAAATAATGCATTTACACATTACTAAATTTAAGATGTTAATTAAAATGGTATAAAATGTAAGAGGAAAGGGAACAAACATACATTTTTTAAGAGATCAATCAAACTAATTTTTTAAAGGATGTATTGCTAGTGGTTAACCATTGAGTAAAAATATTCATTCTCAATTCCAAAATCAATAGGATGAATGATAGAATGAGGTGATGAATTAAAAATAAATTATTGAAAATTGACTACTTAATCAAGTGGAACAACTTCTATTGAGTCAAATAATGAACTCACAATTAATAGCAAAGTCGCCTATCTATAAGTGGGTTTAGAAGGAATAATGTTTGAAATATTGAATACAAGGTAGTGAGTTATTTGAAAAAATTCCTAAAATAAATGGGGTCTCATGTGATGTACATCACCATGAGACCCCATTTCTTTGAGGAAATTTTTCTTACAATGCTCACTACCTTGTCAATGCATCCACATTGACAAGCTAGTGAGCTCACTACCTTCTCAATGCGGTAGAAATGACAGGGTAGTGAGTTGTTTGAAAAAAATGCCTCAAAGAAATGGGGTCTTCTGGTGATGTACATAGACAAGGTAGTGAGATTTTTGAAAAAATGCCTCAAAGGAATGGGGTCTCCTAGTGATGTAAATCACCAGTACATTGCCAAGAGACCCCATTTCGTTGAGGTATTTTTCAAATAGCTCACTACCTTGCCTATGCTATTGCATTGACAAGCTAATGAGCTTGTCAATTCTCACTACCTTTTCTATGCTATACATTGAACCAAAACATATAATTTTCCCAATATTCATATGTAAACTTTGAACCAAAACATATGTACAAAATTGGAATGAAAACATATGTAAAATTGAAATATAGAAACGAAAGGTCTAACTATCAACTAATCTTAATGTGCATACTCTAAATTTTAATAAAAATTAATGTGCATACTTACAAATTAATAAGAACCAATGTGCATACTTACAAATTAATCCAATGAACCATCTAGGTCTACTCTACTCTTTATTGTGTCAAGTATTGCCTCATGGTTAGACTCACACACCTTTCACAAGGTCTTGTTAAAAATTCTACCCCCATATTTGATCAAATGAACATTGGATGCCACAATAAGGTTTGAGTAATGAAGAATCTTCTGATGCATGTCAAAGTCCTGAAACAACCAAATATTAACACTCTTATGTGGGTACATTCTAAGCCATGTTCAAGTAACAACCACTGAGCCTATAGGGTATTTGATGTTTTCTCCATCTATAATTGGGGCCTCCAATTTCCTTTTAGCCTCATTATAATGACACAAGTAATAATTTGTTCCCTCTTCATTGTCTTCATTTGCAATAACTGCATAAACATGCCCTACATTGATATGTACAACAAATTAGATGAAATTAGTCGACATTACAAATACACTACAAAGTAAGATAATAATAGAAATTTCAAAAACTATGCAAGTAGATATATTACATGGTTGAACTAGATCTAATATGTGGTCAAAGTCAACCAATGATTCCATTTGTGTCAATTCCAATGTCGTTGCGGGCTGATATGTGTGAAGTGGGTAAGATAACTTAACCACCATTCGTCAACCTACTCCTTTGACTCACACTCATTCCAAGCTTGAATTGTAAATGAAGAACAAAAGCATGCCATCTTCCGCATATGGATACTCCTTGATTGTTTCCTTAGAATGACAGATAATTTTATCTATAGCATGATAAAGAGACATATTAGTTCCTAAAAAATGAATCCATACAAATAAATGAAATATATTCCATTCAACCCTTCATACAAAATACTTACAATCATATTATATAAGAGTAAATGTCACTCAACCATGACAAATAAACAAGTGCAATAAGAACACAAGGAAAATGGAAAGCTATTTTTTTAAAGTATTTCTAGCATAGACAAAGCTCACACAATTTTTTTGATGGAATTCCTTAAATAAATGTGGTCTCATGGAATGCAATGATTGCAAGATAGGCACAAAATGGAAGCATGGACAAGGCATGTGAATTTTTTGACAAAATATTTTGGTAGACATGTATGCAAAATGTGGTAGCATAGACAAGGTAGTGAGCGATCTCACTAGCTTTTCAATGCTAATCACCATGAGACCCCATTTCTATGGGGCTTTTTTTCAAATAGCCCACTACATAGCACAAGCTAGTGAGACCCCATTTCTATGAGGCATTTTTTCAAACATCCTACTACCTTTTCAATGCTACCGCATTGACAAAAGTACATCACTGTGAGACCCCATTTCCATGAGGAATTTTTTTAAACATCCCACTAACATCGCATTGAAAATCTAGTGAGCTCACTCAGTACCTTGTCAATTCTACTATATTGACAAGATAGTGATATCACTCACTACTTTGTCAATGCTACCATATTTTTCATACATGTCTACCAAAAAAATTTGTCAAAAAATTCACATTCCTTGTCCATTCTTCCATTTTGTGCCTATCTTGCAATCATGGCATTCCACGAGGCCACATTTCTTTAAGGAATTCCATCAAAAAAATCATGTGAGATTTGTCTATGTTAAAAATACTTTAAAAAAATATAGCTTTGTCTTCTAAGGAATTGCAACCATAACACTCATGAAAATCCCCCCCTTTTATGTTTTGATAGATGCCATACCCCATTCCAAGGTCCCCATTACAAGGTAGTGGGCTGTGAAAAAAAAAAATGCCTCATAGAAATGGGGTCTCACGGTGAGACCCCATTTCTATGAGACATTTTTTCAAACAACCCACTACATTGTAATGGGGACCTTGGAATGGAGCATGACATCTATCAAAACATAAAAGGGGAGGATTTTCATGAGTTTTATGGTTGCAATTTCCTTAGTAGACACATGCGAAATGTGGATGCATAGACAAGGCACATGAGCTATTTGAAAAAATGCCTCCACCAAGATGAATAAACTAGTGCAATAAGAACACAAGGAAAATGGAAAGCTATTTTTTTTTAAGTATTTCTACCTTGCAAGAATTTATTGAATGTGAGTTTTCTTTGTAGCCATTTTCTAACATATGACCTACCAATATAATGTCCACAAATAGACATGTATACAAAATGTGGTAGTATAGACAAAGATAAGAACAAAATTTATTTTTTAAAAGACACTAGAAACTTTCAAGAAGATACAATTGGCTTCGGTATAAATCAAAATTCCACAACTTTTGTCAACATCCTACCTTTGGAACAAGGTATCCAGGCATCAATCAAATCATTGAAAGAAAGGGGGATTGTTTGACAAAATGTTTTGGTAGACATGTATGGAAAATTTGGTAGCATAGACAAGGCAATTAGCTGTACGAAAAAATGCCTCAAATAAATGTGGTCTTATGGTGATGTGCATCACCATGAGACTGCATTTCTTTGAGGCATTTTTTATACAACTGATTGCCTTGTCTATGTTGTTTGATAAAATGCTTTGGTAGACATGCATGGAAAATTTGGTAGCATAGACAAGGAAATCAACTATTTGAAAAAATTCCTCAAAGAAATGTGGTCTCATGGTGATAGACCACATTTCTTTGAGGATTTTTTTCAAACAGTTGATTGCCTTGTCTATGTTGTTTGATAAAATTCTTTGGTAGACATGTATGGAAAATTTGGTATAACTATTTGGAAAAATGCCTCAATGAGATATGTCCTCATGGACTACAATGATTGTAGGATATGCACAAAATGGATTTGTCGAAAAGGCTTTAGAAAATTTCAAGAAAATGCAATTTCTAGGTGTGAAACCAAATTCCATTGTATTTTCCAACATCCCCCATGCCTATACCAAAATGGAAGCTTTGGAAAGGGGTATGTACATCCATATAAAAGGATTGAGAAATAATGTATTATATTATATACTTATAACTACTCTCATACATATGTGTATACAAAATGTGGAATCATACACAAGGTAGGTCAATTGTTTAACAAAATGCCTCAAAGAGATGTAGTTTAAAATGTAATTGGAAAGTGTAAAGAATTGTGTAGTTTAAAATGCACCAAGAGGGGCTAAGGTTATAATGACAAACAAACAATAATGAACACAAAATATGCATAATAACAAAATCAAAGCAGTGTATTAAGCATGTATAAGGGATGATAAATAATATAATAGAATTAAGGAAAATGTAAATAAAATGTGTAAAGACTTCACATACCTAAAAAACGAAGATTCAAATGGAGGAGTGCTACCCAATTATGTAGTCTTTGTTTCTTCTTGTATCAAACTCCTCAAAAATTTGAGTTTTTCACAAGCTTGTTTCCTTTTCAACATTCAATTGTATATCAATCTTGAATAGAATTACTAACAAAAATACAAATAACCAATGTATAATGTTAAATTCCTATAATTCAATCACAATTAACATTGCAACACTACAAAAATTGAGACTTGAATTGATATATATCAAATTCGATGTGAAAACTCTATTATTTCCTCCTTCCTAAGTTGGAAAACCATAAAAAGGTGGTGGAAAGTTCATGCAAAGGTGGTAGAATGTGAAAAAATTGCATGTGCACTTCCCAACAACATCAAAAAGCTTCTTTTTGTCGGAACACACGCATAACCAAGAGAATAATAGAGCATGTGGTCCTGAATCATAGGTGTACTAACTTTTTTTACCATTTTTAGAGCAAGCCAAAATGTGCTCGCATTATAACACACTCACATTATAATGTGCTTGTGTTATAACACACTCACATTATAACACACTTGCTAATAACGTGCTTGCATCATAATGTGCTCATGTTTGATGTGCTCGCATTTGACATGCTCGCATTTTGTCTTGCTATACAAAAGGGCTATATCTCAACTTCTTCAAAATGTGCTCATGTTATGAAAATGATTATTTTCTAAAGGTTTCCTCTCTCTCTCCTTAGCCATCCATCCTTGCTTAGCTACCTAGGTCTCTCACTTAACCCTAAACCCTATCCCTAAACCCTCAACCCTAGACATTATGCCTCAAACCCTAATCCCTCAACCCTATACCTTTAAACCCTTAATACCTCAACCCTTAAACCCTAAACCCTAATCTTTCTCTCTCCCTCTATCTCTCTCCCACTCCCTCTCTCTCAAGTCTCTCCCTCTAACCCCCTATCCCTCTCTCAAGTCTCTCTCACTCCCTCTATCTTTCTCCCATCACTCTTTCTCCCACTCCCTATCTCTCCCACTCTCTCAAGTCTCTCCCTCCCATCCCCTCTCCCTCTCTCTCTCACTCCCTCTATCTCTCTCCCATCCCTCTATCTCAACTATCCCTCCCACCCTACCTAGATATGTCTCTCTCTCTCTCTCTCATGAAAGTATCTTGGTGAGAGAAGATACAATCATTAAAGATCATGAAAGTATTGCTTGTCTTCCTCCTCCCCCTTGGAAAGACAAAACTGAGATCATGGCCATTACTCCTAACACCTCCCCTACTTGTGAAAATTCTTTAGTGAATAAGGATAAAATCATGCATGATCATGAAAAACACATTTGTGTGGAGGATATGATTGAGATCTATGAAAATCCTACCTCCCCTACTCAAGAAGACATTCTAGGACATGAAGATGTAAGTGTAGATAATCATGACAATCAAACCTTTTCTTCTCCTAATATCTTCTCTAGACATGATGAAGATAGTTTGGTGTTAGAAGATATCCTCATTGAGACTAATGAGAATATTATTCCTCCCTTTCCTAATGCCCCTCCCATTTGGGAAGACCTTTTTGAACAAAAAAATTCAATCATTTGTAACCATCCAACTCCTAGTATCCTTACCTTGAGGTCTCTCCTATGAGCACTGATGCTACTTTCTCAAATCCAACCATTAAATGTGATGAACCTATTGTTTGTCACTTTCCTAAAAGTTCTCCTTCCAATCTATTTCCTAGTTATGAGATTTTCTTAGTGAAAGAGCATAAAAATGTTGACACACTCCATAATTCCACACCTTCTAATATCTCTTCTATTTGTGGGAATGAAGTGATAGAAGAATGTGAAAGCATAGAAAATTATGATAATCATAGTTCCTCTTCTCCTAATATATCTCCTACATGTGATGAAGGTATTTTGGAGTTAGAAGATACACCCATTGAGAATCATGACAATTTTGAAAGCTCCTCTTCCATAACTTCTCCTACTTTGGCAGATATTATGGCACAAGAGAATGAGATCATAAACACATCTCTTAACATCACTCTACCCAGTCTACATTCATCTTCTCACTCCTCTCCTATTTGTGATAATGCTTTTGTGAGAAATCATGACAATCACATTATTTGTGAGGAGGATATGTTGGCATTACATAATCAAACCTTTAAGGCCTATTTTTCTTCTCCTATTTTGGAAGACATTATTGGGCAAAGGGATATAATCATAGATAATCATGATAATCATAATTTTTATTCTCCTAATATCTCTCCTACTTGTGAAGAAGATATTTTGGGATTAGACGAACTATTCATTGAAAATCATGATAATGTTCTTTCTCCCTTTCCTAATGTTTCCCCATCCAAGAATACATAATTGAGAAAAAGGATCCAATCATTAAAAAACATCAATGTGATGCTTTTTCTTTTCTTTATGCCTCCTCTCCTTGTGCTGAAATTACTCTACAAAACCTATTAATGGAATGTGATCAACATCTTGATTGCTTCTCTCCTACAAACTCTCTTAATAGGGAAGGTATCTTGGTACACACAAACATCAACCCTATCAAGTGCAAGCCAAAATTCAATCTCACTTTGAAGCATCCTGAACTGCTAGATATGGATCAAGCCTTGATGCCAATCTTAGGAGTTCATGATAAGTCACCCTCTACTCCTCCAAACAACAAGGTTACATGTGCTATGATTAGTACCAAGAAAAAGGATATAGAAAGAAAAAAGCACATTGAAGAAGCCACAAAGTTATTGGAAGAGGCTTCAAAAACATTTGATTTCATACCTATATCCATGGGGGAATACATGATCATAACAAAAGAATCTAACAAGGGAAGCGATAAGGAGGTAATGTCCAACACATCCACTTCACCCACTTTAAAAGAAAAGACAACATCCAAAACAAACTTTGAGGCAGTAAAACAACCACCAAATCCAAAAATAGAAACAAAACAACATGGGAAAGAATGTGATGTTATAGAACAATGTATCCATACCCCCATAAAGCCTAAAACACAAGAGAAAAATCATGATTGTCCTTTCATAGAAATCAAACCATCAAACAAACCTTCCTCCAATTTCAACACTATCACAAACAATTCTTCCATGAAAACTCTAACCTTGGTACATCTGAAATTGATAAATATCTCATTAAATATGTATCAAGTAGAAACTTTGTTTACTTATCAACATAAATAACATTAGTTTCTGCTCCTTGCCATATTTGCATTCCTCGCAAGGAGCAGCATACCATCATCCACTCCAGGCTCACCTTTTTCCTGCACTAAGTGGGGGAAAAGAGTTAGAAAACCTTATCCTCGTATGTCACTTGTCATTTTCTCTTTTGAATAATCGTTAACATTTCATGAACCTATAAGAGCAAGCTTGAGTTGTGGATGACATGTCTTAAGATTGACTCGGTGACATATTAATTTTTTCATGATGTAGTTTATCGGAAACATATGACTTGGCATAGGGATTTCTAAATAAGCTCTCATGTCTCCTTCTTCTACTTTAAAGAAATTGCTCACAGTAATGGTGTTAGCAACCACTTTAAAATGGGGGCATACATAGATGACATCTTTTTGCAAATTTCATGGTGTGATTTACTTTTTCTTGTGATGTGTCCTCTCCTTGGTGGTGTCATTTGGTTTAATGCCTTCCAAGAGTGTATGATCAATTAAGGTGGCCTGATGTGAATGAGGCATCCCATGGATAACGATCTGACACCCTGATTTGTCCTCTCTTGGAGACATTATGAAAAATGCTCCCTAAGAAAAAGACCTTACATGAACAAAGCAAATCCCCTTCAACAAAATTTTTACATGGCATTCAAAACATTTACAAAAAAAGCATTTTCATTGTGGTGCCTTATCAAAGTTATAACTTTGGTATGGTTCATATAATGGGAAGCTGACACACTAGCATGCCTTTCTCATTATATGGTGGGAAGTTGACACACTAGCATGACTTTCTCACTAAACCACTTCTTTGGGACAACTCACCCCGCGGACGACCTAATTTTTTGTGGCCCCAGAGTGAGTGCATCATTGATCCACCTCATGTTTCTTTCCTTTTAGTTCTTGCCATTGCATGATTGCATATCTTTTTTTGTTTCATATCATTCATCTTGTGCATGTCCTTTTGTGCTTATGTTGGTTTGACTTAGGATCTTGGATCCTAGGGGTTTGAATGATGCCCCGATCTTTGTCATCCTTTTTCATCCACATTGGTATGCTTGGACTCCTCTTGAATGTCTACTTTAGTGTGAGTTTGAAGCAAGTTCATCATCTCACTAAAGTGGGGGCTTAATGTGTTGCCAAAAATTGTATACCTTGCTTGATTTGGGCATAATTGATGATAAATTGGACTTAATAGGGCCTTGATTTAGTGTTGCGGAGTGTTTTACACGTCCACATTAGGTCTTCGACCCTTGCAAACTAAACAAAATGCATTTATTGATGTCTTGTGAAGGTGTTGTAAAGTGTTGCAAATCACTTTCACACTTTTCTAGACTTTTATTAAGCATTTAAATCTAATGGCCCTTCCCCTCCCAACTTTTGAATTAAATATTATTTTAATTCAAAAGTTAGCTTTTCCCTCTTCTTCTATAATTAAATAATTATTTTAAATTATTTAATTATTCATTACCCTTTTCCTCTATAATTAAATAAATCTTATTTATTTAATTATTTCTCACTTTCCCTCCAATATTAAATAATTTTTTTAATTATTTAATATTTTGTCCTTTTCCCCCACTTTTGAATTAAATATTATTTTAATTCAAAAGTTTGTTTTTCCCTCTTCTTCTATAATTAAATAATTATTTTAATTATTTAATTATTCAATAGCCTTTTCTCTCTATAATTAAATAAATGTTATATTTATTTAATTATTTATCATGTCTTTATCTCCCCAATTAAATAATTATTTTAATTATCCCTTCCCTCTCCATTAAATAATTATTTTTAATTATTTGTTCCCACCTTTCTTTTGAAACAAATAAAATTAATATTTTATTTATTTCTTCTATATACTGGCCACCTAAATTAAATAATTTTTATTATTTAATTTTCTCCAACAACCTCTTTTTTTGTGCCAATCTTATCTTCCACCTCAAGTCTTTATCTATCTGTGTCTTTCTTCTTTCAATTAACCTCCATCCTTGATTAAGTTATTTTCTAATTTAATCTTGGACCTTGATCATGATCCTTATTCTTAACTCTCCTCTATAAAAGGAGACCTTTCATCCATCCATTATCCAAGCAATTCATTCATCATTCATTCATATCATCAAGTCAAGCAAGCAAGAATCAAGCATTCAAGATAGCATTCGAGCTCAATTCTAAAGCATTCAAGAGCAAGAATTTTCATCCATTGTTGTAGCAATTCAAGATCCATCATTATGGCAAGGTACTAATTCCATTATTTCATGTTCATGCTTTATCTTATTTCTTCATTTGGTTTAATTACCTAAAATGGGTTTGATCAAGGAAAACCCCTATTCCATAACATTCAACATTTCTCTTTTTTTCTTTGTGTGTTTGCATATTTAGGTACTTTGAAGGCTTATAAATAATTGAAGAATAGGTTGCAAACTTGTTGAAGAAAACCTCTTATTTGTAAAGCCAAAATATCAACGAAATGTCACTTTCAGGTGCATAGTTCCTATTTTGCATTTATTGTATTTATTTCATCTTTTTGCATATTACACTGTGTTTTTAAACAAGCTACTTTTCTTAGATTTCACATCATTAAATCATTTCATTTTCAAATCAGAGCATTAGGACATCTCATTTACTTTGACTTTGAGTGTAAACCCTTGCATTTTGGGACCCCATCCAATCCCCTTTCTCCTTTTAGGTGAAAAACCCTAGGAGGAGCAAAGCATTGTGAGGGGTAAACCAAAATCATTGTTTACACCTAGATACCCCCCTCTCTCTCTCTCTCTCTCTCTCTCTCTCTCTCTCTCTCTCTCTCTCTCTCTCTCCCCAAGTCTCTCTCTCTCACTCCCTATATCTCTCTTCCCATCCCTCTATCTCCCACTCCCACTCTCTCTCAGCTATCCCTCCCCATCCCACCACCTGGATGGAGTCAGCCCCACTCACTCCAGCCCACTCTCTCCCTCCCTCTCTCTCAATTCTCTCCTCCCACCCCTCTCCTCTCTCGGGTCTCCCTCGCTCTCTCTCTGTCTCTCTCACTCCTCTATCTCTCTCCCACTCCACTCCTCTCTCTCCTCCCTCTCTCTCCCTATCTCTTAGGTATCTCCTTCCCACCCCCCTCTCTCAAGTCTCTCCCACCTTACCTAGATAACTCTCTTTCTCCCTTTATCCCTCCCCACCTACCTAGATAAGTCCCTCTCGATCCAAACCCCTCTCTCCCACTCCCTCTCTCTCTCTCCCTCCCACAACCTCTCCCTCTCTTAGGTCTCTCTCTTACTCCATCTCTCTCCCACTCCCTCTTTATCACACTCCCTCTCTCTCTCTCTCTCTCTCTCTATCTCTCAAGTCTATCCCTCTCTCTCCCTCTCTCACTCCAACCCTACCTAGATAAGTCCATCTCACTCCAATCCCCTCTCTCCCACTCCCTCCGACCCCCTCTCCGTCTCTCAGGTCTCTCGCTCCCACCCCCTCTCCCTCTCTCAAGTCTCTCTCACTCCCTTTATCTCTCTCCCATCCCTCTATCTCCCTCCCATCCCTCTCTCTCTCTCTCTCTCACATTCCCTCCCTCCCTCATTCCCTCCCTCCCTCGCACCCTACCGAGATAAGTCTCTTTGACTCCAACCCCCCTCTCTCAACTATCCCTCCCACCCTACTTAGATAAGTCCTCCTCTCTCTCTCCCCCTCTCTCTCAGGTCTCTACCTTCCACCCCCTCTCCCTCTCTCAAGTCTCTCTCTCACTCCCTTTATCTCTCTCCCACTCCCTCTCTCTCTATCTCTCCCCCTCTCCCTCTCTCACTCCCTCTATCTCTCACCCTCCCTCTCCCACTCCCTCTCTCTCCCTCTCTTAGGTCTCTCCTTCCCACCCCCTCTCTCTTAGGTCTCTCCCTCTCTCAGGTCTCTCTCGGGTCTCTCTCTATCTCTCTCCCACTCCCTCTCTCTCACTCCCTCTCTATCACACTCTCTCTCCCCCTATCTCTTAGGTCTCCCCCTGTTGCATCGTACCTAGATAAATCTCTCTCTCACTCCCTCTATATCTCTCATATTCCCTCTCTCTCACTCCCTATCTCTCCCACTCCCTCTCTCTTGCACTCCCTCTCTCCCTGTCTCTTTGTTCTCTCCCTCTAGCACCCTACCTAGATAACTCTCTCTTAGGTATCTCTCTTCCACCCCCTCCCTCTCTCTCTATCACTCCCATCCTACCTAGATAAGTCCCTCTCACTCCAACTCCTTCTCTCCCACTCCCTCTCTCTCTCCCTCTCTCTCAGGTCTCTCCCTCCCTCTCACCCTGCCACCCTGCATAGACAACTCTCTCTCTCTCTCTCACAATTCTCCCTCCCTCTAAATACATACATAGATACATACATATAAGCAAACATACATGCATACGTACATACAATCTTACATACATACATGCATACATACATACACCGATACATGCATACAAGCGTACATACTTTCATACAAGCATGCATGCATGCATGCATACATACATACATTTCATATGAGCATAAATGCATACATACATACAATTAGTAGACTAGAATTTAACACAAAACAAGACATAATGCGAGTGCATTACTTCTTGCTTTGGGAATCCCCAAGCCTTAGGCTTGGCATTTGCTTTGGAATACCAACCTAAAGGCTTGGAGTGCCTTGCCAACATCCAAAGACGTGTTTTTGCAAATTCTAAAATATTCCACATAATTGTGTTTTTGCTAAGCATCACGTTTGCACGTGTTTCAAGGTTGAACAAATCGAACATCTGGGTAATGATAGGCTCTCTCTTAGCTATCTAACAATGTAACTTTTTTCACATTTTGACAATGTTAAGCCTTTCATCTTTAATTTATTTTGTTTGTGTGTTTGTTTTTTTGGAAAAAACTAGTGTGGTATTTTTTTCTTTATAAATTAACTGTTCATCAAAAAGTTGCCTATTCATCAAAAAATTTCAAATAAATTGCATTTTTAGAAACTAGACTCCATTCTACACATATTAAAAAAAATAATTTTCAATTAGTTTTCAAAATTTATAGGGGTGGCATGGCCAAAATTCTATGTTTTAGGAAGTGTCCACTTTGAAAATTAGTGAAAAATCAAATATTCATTAAAAATTATCAGAAAAATAGGGCATAAAGTACATATTGTTAGCTAATTTCTCATTGAAGTGATTTTCAAAATACCAAAAAAAGTTAACCTTTTGAGGAAGCCACAAAAGTTGCTATGTTATGGTTTTTTGACAAAAACAACACCAATTTTTGTGGCTTCCTCTTTGAACCCCTTAATCTCTACCATTTTTTAAAAAAAATAGTAGTTTAGAAAGTAGACTCGGAGCACTACAATCCCTGTTTTTGTTGCATCTGAAATTTTTGAGTGTAACTATCCTCAATTTCACATCCAAGGTTAGTATTTCCTGATTTCAGAATAAAAGTGGCCACTTAAGACCCTTTTTTGGCCCCCCATCTTTTTGCACTTACCCTTAAGTGAAGTAAGAGAAATTCATTATTATATTGGAGAACGATTGAGATTTTAATGAAATGTTGTTCTATTGATTTTTTTTGTCTAAAAGGGTTTTCCTAGGTGAAAATATTGAGTCTTGTATTTTCTTCAATTATTTTGTTTTTTGTTTCAAAGTGCGCATACACTACTTCTAGTGTACAAGTTTGTTAGGCTCCTTTCATGCTCATAAACAACAAATTCATACATGAACCAATAAATTTAACTCAAAAACTACACAATTAAATTCTTGTAAAACATCATAACTTTAATTTATGCTGAAGGGAGTCTTTATTTGAGCTTTTTGAGCTCATTTTGTCTATGGACAGGGGAAAAGAAAACATAGGGATTGCAAGATGGTTGAAAAATTTCCAATCGTTAATCCTTTTCATCGTACAACAGTCACAAAGGTTTTGAGCTTTTTGAGCTCATTTTGTCTGTGGACAGGGGAAAAGCAAACATAGGGATTGCAAGATGGTTGAACAATTTCCAATCGTTAATCCTTTTTGTCGTACAACAGTCACAAAGGTTTTGAGCTTTTTGAGCTCATTTTGTCTGTGGACAAGGGAAAAGCAAACATAGGGATTGCAAGATGGTTGAACAATTTCCAATCGTTAATCCTTTTCGTCGTACAACAGTCACAAAGGTTTTGAGCTCATTTTGTCTGTGGATAGGGGAAAAGAAAACATAGGGATTGCAAGATGGTTGAACAATTTCCAATCATTAATCCTTTTCGTCGTACAATATTCACAAAGGTTGTGTGATGGCAAGGGAAAGTGGAGTATCGTGTGATAGCATAGGATATCTTTAACTTAAGCTTGCAAAGTTTTTTCTATATTTGCATTGATCTTCTTTTTAAAAACATGCAAATATGGGAATCATCTCTATGCTTGAAGCATTGAATATATTTCATGGTTTTGTTAAATCTATCTATATAATCACATGATTCACACTCTGTGAGCAGCGCCAGAGATAATGCCCAACCATTTGACCAGGAATAAACTCCAATATAATGGTTTTTTGATGGTTTGATGAAAATAATAACAATTTTAGAGCAAATGAATCGCTGGACTAGTTTGGATTTGACCGTTAGAGAACCTCTCTCAGTTTGAAACTTTGAATTGGATACCTTAAAAAATTTGGTTTTGATAATTTAAATACATCTCTATGGCCAACCATTGATATGGGAAGCCAAATCAATGACTTTTCTATGTAAACTATGAATAGTTTTGTGTCCAAATTTAAAAAATAAAATAGATGTTAGATTATACTCTTAACTCAATCACAATGAGGCAACCTTTTCGGCGCTTATTACTTCTTTTCTTCCCAGTAGTTGAAGGAAAACATGGTTGGAAAAGAGATGTTTTATTTTACTTTTCTTAAATAAGTACTTGACTCCATGAATGGCAATGCTTTGAATTGGTAGGAATAATGCTTCAAAGTGAGTCTTTAGAGGCCAATCTGTAAGCACCTGGTAAGGACATTTTTGTTACTAGAGTCATAAGATAATCATGTTAGTTGTACCAAAAATTTTGATAGACGCTAAAATTTGACTACCATAAAGTCATCAAATCAACAATTGTACCAATGGTTGATCAGATCAACCATTCTCCTTTCCTTGTATAATGTTCATGATAGTATATCAAATGCATTTTTATATTCTCCTTTCCTTGTATAATGTTCATGATAGTATATCAAATGCATTTTTATTTTATTTTTGCATTTTATAGGATTCTTCTACAATATCACTACTTTTAGATTCGAAATCAAGATATACAACAAGTATATTCATGAGATGATAAGCCTTACTCTATGTTTTCCAAACTAATCATTTTATGCATATTATAGAGTTCAAATTGTGGTAGCATTCCTTTTCTTGCATAATGGCTTAGTTGAAAAAAGTGTCAAAGCATTGTTAATTAAGCTCATAGATAAAAGTTCAATTATATAAATATAGTTGTTTCCTCTACAAATAGGCTTATGATAAATGATAATTGCAAGCTATTTTTTACCAAATATTTGATTTGAAGATCAACCAGATTTTACTCTTCATAATTTGAGGGAAAGGTAAAAAAAATTAAGTCCAATAGAAACCCAAGATCTAATTTTTGTAGTGGTGATTAGTTTTAACATTCATTGTTCATTGTCTAGTTAGTAACTCCTCTATTTTATGGATATTTTATGGATATTTTCTAGAATTGTCAGAGATTTCAAAATTAACCTTAATGATTATGATTACATTTTCATAAAGGATTCAACTTGAGAATTGTTATATAACTTTTTGACATCCTGGTCGTCTATTTTACCATTCATACTCTTAATTGACAACCACATGCCATCACAGTTCTTGGTTAAAGCCTTTATCCTTAGTGTGACTTAAAAAATTATTCCAATTAACAATTGCTATTTGATACAATTTTACATCAATGTCATCTAAAAAAATCTTAGATGTTATATCTCTTGAGAAATATAACCTAGTACTCTTGAATACAACATTTATTATTGGTCTTTTTTTAATTTATCTTATTTTATATTTTTATTCTCTTTATGTGCTCGCTTAGATTATGTTGGCATTTTGATGTAGGAATTAAGTAGATTGGAGATAGAGAATTATAAGGTCATTTTTTTTAGTCTAATACTCGGGAATTTTTGTGTTCTATATAATTGTTTTGTGTCATGTTTCTTACATATTCAAAATTTTACATGTTCTTTTTCTTTGAATGTAAAGCATATGAAATCCTTGTTTTTACTTTGATAGCTCTAGTTTAGAAAATGAACAAAGTTAATAAATTGTCAAGATTAATGTCACTTATGTCATAGTGACAATGAATAATATTCATTTTCAAGAGGCGTGGTCACTTTCAAACCTCTGGTTTAGTTCAAATACATATAGTTTCATAAAAAGTATAATGCATCAACATTTCAGATCATATTTCATGATCCATCATTAGGATGATATATAACTAGAGAGAAGAGAATGAAAAAATAGTAGCTAACCAAGAGAGTTAAACTAGTGTAAAATGTGCACACGCCAAATAGTCATAGGAGAAACTTTATTATGGTTCTTTTCTCATTAGTTGTGCTTGCAGAGTACTTATTGTCATCATTGCATAATAGTATATATCATTTTAATCTTAATAATAAGTAAGGAATGTGCATTGTAAGAAATTACTTTAATTTATTATCTTTACATTTAAAAAAAAACATGGTTGTAAAAATTCTCTCAATTCTTGAACTCCAATAAAAAATATGTATGAAGACCTTATTTTTTGGCATTAATATTTAATGAGCATGTTTTGATATTTCATAATATTTCAATTAACTAGAGAAATAGTATTACACCCACCATTTATGGTTTTTGGTTTATTACATATACAATCTTCTAATTCACTCATGTCAAGAAATGGTTAAACATACAAATAGTCATGATATCATTCAACTTTCTAGTAGAAGTTTATCTTTCCCTCTCTCTCCCTCTCTTCGTATTGTGAACATAACATGACCCTGTTGGTAATGGAAGTTTAGTATCATATTGATTTAGAGGTTTTGTTTTAGTCATGGATGCATAGTTGCTTTGAAGCTATCACTTCTCCATTTAGACCTTTGTTGCATAAACAACATCATTTGCTAAATGACCTACCAACTGACCTCATGTACTACACAAATGTGTGCAAAAAAAAATTGACCAAAAAATTTCCTAATTGACATTCCACACTTCTTCGACGTACCCATTGCACACTAAGATGCGATTACGAGTAATATATTAATATAAAATAAACAATTAAAAAAAAAAAACTAAACAATTTGCTACAATTACTTGCAAGCAAGAACTAAAAAGGAAAGTAAAAACCTTGCGTAAAGGGAAGCAGAAGTGGATGGATGATACATCCATTTCCACTACCAAATTGCAAGTCAATTGATGTGTTAATTTCGCCTCAACAATAGACGCTCGCTGAAATTTGAATGTCAGAAGAAAAATACTAGCAGGAACTTCAACTACTGCAGAGCACTGTCACCCCCTATCCCCATGTAGCTGCTTAAGTATGTTTTCTGCTTAAATTTAAGCAGTTTAAGTAGCTGGAGTGTCCCCATGCAAAAATAAATTATCCCAGAAAAGGATAATTTGGAATTTTTTTAAGCAGCCAGTGCTTAAAAATTGAAAATAAGCTGTTGAAAAAAGAAGGGGGCTGGAAATAAGCAGCAACTACATAATTTCAAAGATGCCACATGGCTCCACTAATTTTTTTCCCTCTATTTTAATATCTCTTTCTATTCTTTCTTTTGAGTTTTTAATTGCAGAAATTATTATTAACTATTATAAATTCAAATTTATGTTGACTGTTTAAAAATAAGCAGCAAAATAAAATGTTCATGGGGCCACCAGCTAAGCAGTGGCTGCTAGCCAAAATAAGCAGTGCAGCTGCATGGAGGCATGCCCTCAGATGATGGAAAATTATGCCACTACCAGCTAAGCAGTGGCTGCTAGCCAAAATAAACAGTGCAGCTGCATGGGGACATGCCCTCAGATGATGGAGAATTATGCCACTGACAACTTATTTAGTGGGTATGATTCCTTCCACGGAGACGTTGGATGTCAGATATACTCCCCATGAATTGCAGCAGGACACAAAATTGCATTTTCAGTGGATATGCCACTGCAAAGGGAATTCTGCTTTCCACATGGACGGGAATTCTCCCAAATTTGGTTTTTTTTCGTTGGGACATGTGAAATGGGTTGTGCTTCTACTTTTTCTACTGAAACCCTATAACTATGTTCATATCTGTGTAGAATGTACATGAATCACCAGCTTTGAAATGCCTGTTCAGGCTCATTATCCCTCAAATGTCTTGTTTGCCGATTTCAGAACCAGGTTGGACATCTTTTCACGCTCCTCAGACTTGCAACATCTTTGTGGAAAATATATGAACTTCATTATTTTTGAGATCTGTTAGATCACCCTTCATGATTTATAATAATATGTTAAAAAAATATATTAAACTTATAAAAGATTCGTAAGGCTAGATCTTTGGAAAAGTAAAAAGTTTTTGAAAAAATTGTATATTTAGATTTTCATCCATTTTTTAAATCACATTCCATGGTGACCTGAATTCCCCCTTAATAAGCAGTGTAAGTTGCTGCTTGCATGTGCTAAACTCCAAGCTCGAACTCGGACGGGTGAGGGGTAGTAAATGGACAGCTTGTGCCGTAAAAGTTTGCAGCTGTTCCTGATCTTCCATATTTCCCCAACTGGCAATCTTTGTTCGATTTCAGATTATGAATTTACGGAGAAACCCGAATTGTCTGGTCAATGTTTGTGTTGTCACAATTGAGTTTAATCTATTAGCATTTTGCATAGTTATAATTTTTTCTTTTGGTTTTGAATTAAGCTCCACTGAGTCCTTCGTGTTAATAACATATTTCTGGATGGTTACCCCTGAGAGAGCTGCGTGTATAGATTGCTCATGTTGGCTCCCTTCTTTACCGAGTCAGTCTTCGTAGTTTCGGCTATGCTTATGTTGTCAGATAGCCATATATTTACCTGAAGTTCAGGGAGAAATTTTCATGGAATTTCATGTTATATTCAAGATAACAATTGTCCGAAGAGTTCCGTTCATGGGATATTAAATAAGAATTTAACACGAAGAAAAATGGAGGCCTCTCAGAGGGATTTTGGAAGTCGAAATTTGATGGAATTTCTTGTGGTAATCTTGGCCCTGCAGGGGCAGGTATGATTATCTTGGACTCCTTGAATTGTTTTTAAAAAGTACGCTCCTTATTCAATCAGAAAACCAACATTGAAGCAGAATGAGAGGCGGTGATTGTTAAACTTGCCATGTCTGAGGGTGAAAGTTGTAGGAAGTTGTTGGTTGAAGGGGACTTGGCAAATGTAATTAGAGGCTTGTAAGAAGTGTTTCGTTCGACTTGGAAAGTTCATAGGCTTTAGGAAGAAGTGATTATCCTTTGTAAGAATTTTGCTCACTGCTTCCATGAGTGTAATGGGGTGGCAGATACGTTTTCTGATAAAGGAATCAAATTAAATCCTTTTACACTCCTTGTTGGCTCTAGGGTGGCAGAGTGGGATGTTCTGGAAGAAATCATAAATCAAGAGAAGCCGCCAAGATGGTCAATTTCGGACCATTCGTACTCCTCTTTAGTTGGCTTTCCCGAAGGTGAGTATCGGCTTTATTTCGCTTGTGTCACAGGGTCTGCATTGATGCCGATTTAAGGGGAGTTAAGATTGACACGTGCGATGTTTGTTATTTTGGCACATTATCTCGCCTTTCGCTGCAGATGGTTTGTTGGGTTTCCGTGGTGGCTTCTGATTTGGGTTTGGTTGTTTGTAAAATGGTGAGATTCAGAGTTTGGTATGTATGTCATTTGCTGTGTTGTGGTTTCTTTAGGTTTTATGTTTTGTAGCAGGCTACCTGATGTTATCAAGAAACCATTCTGGTGGGGTTGGGTATTTAATGAATGATTACGTAAGATTTTCCATTGTCCAAATTTCATACTTCTTATTTTGGTTTAGATTATAGTTGGTGAAAAGGGTATTGCTGATAAGGATTCCCTGCACTCTTGTATTCGACTATTATTGCAGGCTTTTGTGATAAGCTGGTTTGAGCGGTTCCTTTTGAGGGGATGAGGGGGTCGCTGGACTTCTCCTCCTCCTCCCTAAGAATGTGATGGTGACACAGGAGGATTTGGAAGATTTTGCTGAGGATGTAGATGACAGCGAGGGCCCAAAGATCGCGGCCGGCGTTGGTTCGGAAGGGTTTGAATTAGCTGCGATCAAGATGGAGCTTGAGGTAAATATGGACATTGATACTCTAATGACTTTATGCCAGGACTTGTGCTTTGTAGTAAAGTTTCTGCTGATTTCTCACAACAAAGGTACAGTGGAGGTCACTAGTGCCTATACGTTGCCTTGGCTCTTGGGTGGTCAGTTGTAGAGGGCCGCCAAAAGGTCTGAAATTATCAATGGAATAAATTTTAGGGTTTAGAGCTGCATGCAGAGAATGGTGATATTAAACCAAAATTTGCGATTGTTGCTGTCAAGGGTTTCAACAGCCATTTGTTTGAAAGAGATGATGGGATTAAAAATGATGCTGGAGTTGGGCATTGGGTGTTTCAGAACTTCCATAGCAGGACTGTAGCCTGTGGGGTTTTTGTTTGGTTGTGTTCTACTCTTTGTTGGCTCTGTGATGTTATTTTCTGTTGCTCTCGGCCTGCTTTGTCCCTTTGTGGATTGTTCATGCAGTCCTTTTGTTAGTTTCTGGTGTTTTTTGGTTATCTTTTGCTCGTAACTAGGATTGTGGTCCCCAGGGCTTAAATTTGACAGTTGACCTTGCCTGTCAACAAATTTTTTAATGACGGTTATCTATTCAAAGGTGCCTTAAAACATTATAATATACCTTATAATATACCTTAGTGTAAGTAAAATTATATGTAAATCAAATGTATATATCATTATAATTCTATATAAATTTTGACAGTCTATCCAAAATCTCTCCTTTCATCTGATACAATCTTTCTTAAAATTTTGATTGTATTTTACGACAAAAATCACTAAATACGGTCATACGGCCATCAAATTTAAGCCCTGGGTCACTGGTCCCTATAGATCCCCATTTCTACTATCAGAAAAGCAGTTGTCCAAAGAAGTTAATTAAATTTTATCTTCATATTTCGATCTCTCTTTTCATGGCTATATAGAGATGTGATGTAAAGTCCACGTAAGTAAATCGTATATTCCCCTGATAATTATATCCAAAGAGGCAGTTAACTTTTCAATGCACATTCAATTTCGGTTTCTCTCTTCGAGTATTGGCTCTAGAGGGATTTGAAGTAAGCTCTATTTAAGCTTTCTTTGTTCATGGTAGTTGTCGAAAGAGGTCAATTAACTTTTCTCTTCATATTCAATTTATTTTCTATTTTGCTTCCGCATAAAGTTCTGTTAGAGATTGGAAGTAAGGTCCATATAAATATTGTAAGCCTCTTTTCGTGGATAATGGCCATAAAAGGCATGAGAGTTGACGGGGATTAACACTGTCATTGTTTTTCTTTTATTCCTATATTACACAATTATTTGAATGTTGAACCAGCTGTCACTGGATTCTGTTCAGAATCTTAGAGTTTGAACTCTACTATGGTACTGTCAAAGGAATTCAATTTCCAATTTCATCTTGATCTCTTTAGTCTTACGAGGTAAGGATAAAGACCTTTTATAACTTGCTAATCCCCCGTTTAAATGCAAGGTCCTGCGTTTGATTTTTACATGCAAGTTGATTTTGGGTTCTCATGTATAATAGACTATGATAGTTGGTACAGCTTGTCATGTTTATAGATTCATTAGGGCTTTTATAATTATTATTTTTTAAAGAATTGCAGTTTTTTGGTTGAGTTATAGGTGGTTTTTTTATATTATATAATATATTTGCAAGTAATTATGATCTAAGATTTAATTTTTAAAAAAATTCTATTCTTTGTTAATGGAGAGAAAAAGAAGTTCAATGAAGTTTTTTGGTTGAGTTATAGGTGGTTTTTTTATTATATAATATATTTGTAAGTAATTATGATCTAAGATTTAATTTTTAAATTTTTTCTATTCTTTGTTAATGGAGAGAAAAAGAAGTTCAATGAATTTATAGGATAGAAGTAGTGTATATACAATATGAAATTAAAAACAAAATAATAGAAAGCAAAGATAATATATAGTATATTTATCTGTAAGAATGAAATCATGCAAAAACGTGAATGCTTTAATATATGGTGAATGCTTTAATATATGGACGGAAATAGAAATATCTAAAATAACATTCAATTTTTTTTTGAAAATTTCTAATTTTCAATTTTCCAATTAACTTGTGAGAAAAGTTTTTTTTTGAAAAATTTCTAATTTTTCCAAAATTTCAATTAACTTTGAAGATTGATCCTATCCAATCTATTAAACATAGAAAGAATACAACACTTATCCAACAGTTAAGAGCTTTTATTTGATTAAGATTTGTTTAATATTTTCATTAACAATGTTTCCCTCTCTTTAGATGAGACGTTAAAGCCTAATTTTGTTTATGTGTGATAAATATGGCTTCTGTATCAATTCATTGGGTATCAGTTTTATTGGCACTGTTTTAAACTGTATTATGTTTTTATTATAAATATTAACTATATTAGTATTAAGAGCTATAATAACTTGAAAATAATTGCCGTGAGATTAATTTTACGGCAGGGACGGACAGGTCGGTGATCATACAACTTTGTTGGGAGTCGGGTTTGTTTCAACATCTCTAATGGATGAATACCAAACAGTTCGATTGCCCACACCGCCTCGAATTTGCACACCAGGTAAGCCAATGCATTTGTAGCAGATTCTTTTAATTTTTTTGGATTTAAGTTGATGTGTTAATGAGTATTCCTTCATAACCTGTAGAAATTTCATTGTTAATTCTTTGACTGTCTTCAGCAGCACCGAACACTGACCAGCGTCAGCAGGTTCTCTCAACAAATCCAGTGTTTTTCCAGGCTCTTGATGAGCAGCTCAACAATGTAAAACGACCAAGAGAACCTGCATGTCCGTTTTCACTGCAGTGTAAGAGAAAATCTTTGATGACATCATCCAACCTCAACCAACAAGCTCCTGGAATAGTTTCATCAGGTTTGCAATTAGCTTTCGAAGATGAATGTGTAAATTCTTCAGTAGAAAATGCATCCGGAAGTGATCTTTCTTCAACTCTCTCATTTCTCACAGATGATCTCAAGACCAAATTGCAGCAGCAAAGAGATGAAATTGATCAATTCATAAGAGTCCAGGTATTGTTTTGTAATGTTCAAAGTCAGCTCACGCCGAAGAAGGGTAGATTATAATTGCATTAAATTAGATATGGTAGGAATGCAACTCAAAGAGATTATATGTGCCAAGATAGTCTAGCTTTTGTATGAGTTACTCCTCCAAACTTAGTTATTCGTGAAATCTTTCAAAATTTAAAGCTTTAATGTAGTCAGGATCAAGATGCCTGAAGAGTGTAATATTCTTTTCTGTAGTATGCGCCTCCAAATTCTAGTATCTGAATGTTTACGTATGGATAAAGATTAGACTGAAATGAATTTGTATTAATACATTCTGGGTAGACCAAGAGGTCCGTCATTGATTGTAGTTGTGTATAATGAAAGAGCTTACATAGAATTCAATGTTTGCGTCTTGGCAGACAGTAGAGGGCATCGGGGATAACATAATTTACGCTCTAATATGAATCTACCCTGATTATTGAGATTGCAGGGGGAGCATTTGAGACAATCTCTTTCTGAGAAGAGGCAGAGGCATATGAGATCCCTTCTGACTCTCCTAGTGGAAAGCGTTTCCAGGCATCTTAGGGATAAAAACATGGAGATGGAGAAGGTGAATCTTAGAAACAGGGATTTGGAGGAGAGGGTGAACCAGCTCAAACTAGAAGCCTACATATGGCAGATCAAAGCTAGAAGTAATGAAGCAATGGTGGTAACCTTAAAAAATGATCTTAAGCAGGCTGTGGCGCAAAGCAGGGAGCTGAGCAAGGAAGGACTTGGAGATAGTGAAGCAGATGATGCTGAATCAGCTCATTTAGATCCCAATGCAGAGGTCTACCATGTGAACCCACTTAGTAGTATAAACAATCCCAGAGATAAGATAAGCTGCAAATTCTGTCAAAGGAACCCTGTTTCCATTTTGCTATTACCTTGCAGGCACCTCTGTATCTGCAGAGACTGTGAGGCCATTTTAGTTGCCTGTCCGCTTTGCTTTGCTATGAAGAAAGCAAGTGTGGAAGTTTACATGTAGTGATCCTCTTTTTACTTTCTTCATTTTTTTCTTTCTGGTAAGTTTAAAGACACTGCTGCTGGATTTTCTGTTGGGTGCCAGAGCAAGTTTGTTTCAGGCTTATGGGAAGACCGTGGATGAATCCCATAGAATCATAGATTATGTCCGCTTCTGCTGCCAAAGCAGAAATAGGTGAGATAAAAAGTGTATTACAATTTTGATTGGTTGGAAGACAACCAAGACATTTTTCATTAGATTGCAGGATGCTTCGGAGAGACTAGTCTATAATTCACCTCTAACACATCTTCTATGATGTATACAGTAGTGCTTTTCAGTAGCTTGTTTGTCAAATGATTGTAGATATGGCTAGCTAAGGTGAAAACTTAAGTGTGCAGTGCTTGCTTCTTTAAACAGAATTAAACAAGCTATACCTAAATAAGATAAACGTGTGTGTGTCTGAGAGTATGAGAGAGAAACATGGATTGAATGGAGTGACATCTTAATTTCATCACTTTTTGGTTCTCTGAATCACTGGATTAATTGTATAATTCTTTTCTGGTGGACCATAGATTCTAGGCTGGTGTATGTGGGTTTTTGTTTTGAATAGATGTACAGTTTTTTTTTAAATAGATTATTAACATAAAAGAGGGGTAAAAATTTATTAAAACAAGAAGAAGTACAAAGCAAGCGTCTTAAACAGCCCTATCAAGCTCAATCAAGTGATCTAACTGATGAGATAGATCCGGGGGTAGCTGACCCCAATCCATCAAATTACAATCTTGAATATGTTCAGAAGCCCATTTGGTTAAACAATCAGCAACACCATTCCACTCACGAGGAACCATGTACCCTTATGTCAAACAACTTGAATGATTACTACCAAATGCATCATATTGCATGTCAATTAGTCTCTTCTAGCTCAAAATAAATCCAACAGTTGCTTTAATAAATGCATACACCCCACTTCATCAAAATTTGCCAAAGTACAACATAATTCTAATGGTCACATCAAGGAGAGAATAATTTTAGAGGATTTCATTGTAATAGCAAGTGAGACATGGCGTCAACTTCCCGCTGGTGAGTGTGGAGCATGTTGGTTGAGAGCAGAAAGTGAATGGTTAGGGCTAGAAATAGGTTTATGATTATGTTTTGGGTGATAGTTATTTTTAGGGTTAGAATTAGATTTAATATTACAATTATATATAGTTATTCTTAGGGTTAGAATTAGATTTAATATTACAATTATAGTTTAAATTATGTCTATGATTAGAGTTATCTAAACTAGGTTATAAAACTTCAAAGCAAATGGGCTTAGCATGCTTATGTAGTGTTTTAAAAGGTGAAGCACTTGGAGACTTATGACATTATGTAAGGGAAAAACATAAAATATGACCTCAACATTTAAAATAGAGAAATTTAATGTAGATTGTTTGAAAAACAATATTTATGCTCACAATTAAACAATTCATGAGGGTGGACAAGGATAACAAAGCCAACATATAAGAGAGACTAACAAAATTTAAGAATTCCAACGACACCCTAGAAATTTTTTTCACTTATACATGTATTGAGCACATCAACAAGATATTCAACTTAATGAAAAGCATAATGCTAGGACCTAGTTCCTTTGTTTGTGTGTATGAATGAGAAATTCATGAACATAACTAGATGATGTGGAAATCGAGGCAATAAAGGTTAAATATTCAATATTTAGAACTAAGAAGATCAAACAAAAAATAAGATTTGAGAATCTAAATCTAGTGGCCTATTGAGTCCAAATCGAACTTGAGTGTCTTGAGGCATCATTTCGAACTTGAGTGTCTTGAGGCATCATTACCTACCTTATATGAATATCAACCAAAGATATATCCACCCCATTGGTCACCCATGTATACAATATTAGGTGGAAGAAAATAAATATCTTCATAGTAAAAGAGAAGACTATTATATTGACTCACATGAATTCTCTAGTTGCACTTTATTTATAAGATATCATTATATTTGAGTCTCCTATTTTTGTGACTTGATATTAGTATTAGTCACTTGTAAAGCAACTCAAATGTATGCTTAAATGAGTGTATTTTTAATTACATAGAGTATGGTCTAACATATAAACAAAAATATTTTGTTTCTGTCAACTTGTAATAATTGAACATAATCTTATTAAAAATAAACACGTAAGGATCAAGTCTTGTTGAGTGCAAGGTTCTCCCAAGATCGTGTCCAAGACGAATTTGACATAATGGATACCTTTCAATACTTGATTCTCAACTTAAGAAGTTTCAGCCAATAGACTTATGCTCCCTATCAAATAACTAAAAATTCTTTATAAATGATTTAAAATCTTTCATGAAAAAATAAAATAAAATAAATCAAATACAAATATATATACTCAATATTCCCTTTCATGAGATACAATCTTCTTTAAATTTTAAAACATTCACTTTACACAAATTTCTAAAACATGAAAAATAGAAACTGAATCCAAAAATTCTGAAATGCACGTGCACGTACACCATCCTTATAATATTTCTGAAAGGAAATCTGTACAACTTTAGGCAATTATAAAATTCAATTGTATTTGATAATATAAAAATGCCCAAATACAACATTCGGCTATCAAATTTAAACCTGGGGCTGCTTATCCTTATGCTTATCTTTGTTACTTGTGACATCTGTCAAATCATTTAAAACCCTGTCTTACAGTAATGTAGGCATGGTGGCACCAAGGCACATTCTACCAAGTTGTTTTAGGAGCGCCTTCAACGATTATAGTGCCTACCTACAAGTGATAATGTCAAGGAAAATACAAGGTGATCAAAAGACAATGGAGCATAGACCAAACATAAGTTCCGTGTTTAATGGCCGAAAATTGCAGCTAGCAGAGGTTTCAGATTTTATGGAAAATTAGCATTGAAGAATTTCTCATCTCCTTGAAAAATCTAAGAAAGTATCTCTTTGTGAGATGAGATCACTGGTACAAATCAATGGAGCGTTCATGAAAAATTAAATTCCATACAAAAAAAGAGCAATTATGGAAAAGAAACTAGTTGGAGTCATCGGTTTTCAAAATTTGAAGAGAACAATATCCCAAACAATATACCTTTCAAAATGTTGTTTTTTCCCAGTTCAGGTTACAACACAGTAGCTTTACGGGAATGCATTAATTGGGAATATATGGAAACACAAATTAGAAGAGAACATTTTGTAACCGAACCCCTGACCGTTCATTTCCTTTTTGGTGAAACCACTATGACAGGGAAAAACTGCCATGGCAGTTCTGCAACTGTCAGGACACATATATTATGGCTGTTAATAGAGCAGCTAAGAAGGAAATACACGAGAATAAAAAATAAAAATAAAGAATTCAAGAAACAGTAGAAAGAAAGCATATAGTACAAACATTAGTCCGAGAAAATAACAGTGTCACCAAATTAAAAACTGTGCAAAGATCAATCAGAAAATAACAGTGAGTCACCATTTTGACGTGGCTTAGTCGCTAGGAAACAATTAAGCAAAGCTAAGAGAGCTGAAAATCGGTCCCCACACACAATAGAACTCAGGCAATAATAAGTGGTATATTTCAGATGCTAGGAATAAATTCAGATAAGGATTTATATCGCAGCTTTCAAATTAGGGTGAAACTGACCAATGCAACTTTCGTCAAGGGCCTCGGCTGCAGGTGTCATCACTTCCAAATTCACTCCAGCCAGCATGGTCTGAAATTGCAAGACAAATAGAAATTAAGATAATGTTTGCCTTATATATCATATCTTGTAACAAAGAGAGATATGACAATAGCAACAAAGGCTAGAGTAAATGCAAGACTGGTCACCATTTTAATAGCAAATTATTTGAAAGTAATCAATAAATGTGACTTCATAGAGGAAATGTTCTGTTTTTTTAATCACATTACCCAGTGAAGGAATTTGAATTCAAAATATTCAAATGCCATTGTAATTTCCTGACATTTCATACAAATCATCATAAATGATATGCAAAATACGCTTACATTGGAGCAAGAATTTGCTCGATGTCATTAGAAGCTAGACACTTGCATTGAAAAGCTAAAAAATTCTGCAGAAATTCGCTCACTGTTATTAGGAGCTATACAATTATATTGTAAAGTAAAAATATTCTGCAGAAAATCGCTCACTGTTATTAGGAGCTACACAAGAACACTTTGGAATTTCAAAACATTCTGAAACATGACAATAAAAGGGAATTTCTTAGGAATTAATATTTTGTTGTAAATATTGCCTTGGGTTTATAACTAGAAAACTGATCTAAATACTAATCAACTGATTAGTGCATTCTTGTCTTCAATCAAACCTCAGGGAAGACTTCTTTACAGATGATTGGCATAAATGAGAGTTTTTATGACTAGGAAGATGAAACTTTATATGTAGCAGAAATCTAATTCTGATCAAATACATTGTTGGCCATGGAAGATGTTAGTATGTAGATCAGCTCAGGAGTTAAGCAAGGTTAAACATGACCATCTAGTATACATAGAAGACACATTCTACTCAAATAGAAGCTGACAAGGTTTGAGTATTTACAATTAAATATCTTATGAGAGAACTTGATATTGAGAGGTTTACCTTCTCGATCAAGATATTACCATCTAGAAGCAATGTTTACATCTTATTAAAATTGTGCTCTACCATTAGTATCATATTTGTGAATATGTTTGCCATTATACAACTGGCGCTGCTAAGAATATATGATGAGACAAATTACTGGCAGCCTCCACATGATTTGTTAGCATCGTTCCTCTTTGTGAGACTATCATCTCGCATTGAATGGATCCCTTAGGCATGGTGGCTAGTTTACTTCTAGGCCAATCTGTATGTCTATTTGTCTGTATGGCTAATTTAATTCTGCACTTATTTGTCATTGCGCTGGTTCTTTAGCCGTGGTGATTTTGGGAACATGAAATATTGGGTGACTAGAGTCACAATTCTAATCCAAAACATAAATTCAGGCAATCTATCACAGGTCAATTTTATGATTTAAAAGCTAAGACTAAGCCGCTAGGAGTCGTTTCTATGTTAATCTTGGGTTTTTAACAGTGTCAAACCATTCGATTTAATTCACAAAGAAATTGTAATACCTCTCTGTTTTGCTTTTTGGCTGGATAGTGTGTCCTTTTTGCTTTGATGTGCTTTTTGGTTATTGAGATACTTTATTATGTGTGTGTTATTTGATCGCTATTTATAGAACGATAGTCTATTTGTGTGATGTGATGTATCTTATCTGATGTTTTATTTGACATGTTTTAATTGGTGTAATGATAATTAGTTTTTGTAACATGTTGCATGAAATATTTGTTTATGATGGAACTCTCAGTCTATGATGAGTGTATTGGTGAAGGGGACGAGCAGGCCTGGAACGGTTACTCTTGCCTGTCATATGAAAATTTTGTGACGGTTTGTTCATTTAAATACCTGTCATTTTACGTTTTATGAAAAAATTTAATTGTCAAAAAAAATATTTGAAGTACCTCAAAAAATCAATATATTAGTAATCTATGAAATATTATTTTATAAAATAATTATGTTAGAAAATTTACAAATTTTAGAAACTATGCATGCACTCAATTAGTAAATCCAATTGCATATAATAAATTTTATTGATAATTAAATAATTATATATATGTAATTTACATTTTGACAATGCATAGAGTATTAGATTAAGAATAATTATATTGCACAATATGATTGTTTTTTCCATATATTTATTTTCTAATTTGTAAAATTGTATTACTATTTTGACTATAAATTAATTTATTGATTTCATATGTGTAAATATCATAAAAACACATTTAAATATCAATTTCAAATCAAATCTAGCAATAAATAATTATATAAAATTAAAAATAGTTCAATCGGAAAATTGATCTATCTAAAATCATATTTAAATATCAATTTCAAACCTATCTAGAAATTATTATATAAAATTAAAAATACTTTAATCCTTATTCAACTCATTATCTAAAATTTCAAATAGTTTAATCCATATTCAATTCATTATCTAAAATTTCAAAATGCTCACCAATAAAACACAACTACTCCTTGAAAAAAAATCAAAGCTGAATTGTTGTTGAAAAAACAATGGTATAAAGTGAAATTAGCTGCTATTGTTCAAAAAAAATTATAGTTTAATCTTAAATTCATTTATCTAAAAACATAAACTATTTGTAAAAGGCAAACAAAAATTCAACATCTCACCAATAAAACCAAATGATCTATTGAAGAAAATCAAAGCTAAGAATCACTATACACAAAATGCTATAAAATAAATCTTGTTGAAAAAAAAATGCTATAAAATGAATGCTTTGAAAATACAATGAAAATTTGTGCTATGTTGTTATTCATAAGAAAAAACTGTAAAATTAGAAAATATTGATAATTAGAAATAAATCTTAAATCTTAAATTTATTGTTAATTGTAACAAGAAGTTTCTAAATTATGTAGAAAATAAATCTTGTTAAAATATTCAAAAAGTTAAAAATCAATTATATTCTATTTTGAAAAGATTTTGAATTAATAAATATATTTATAATAAATCATATATATTAATATAAAGTGAAATTAGAAAGAATTATTCCAATTTCCAATTATAAACTACTTTATATTTTTATCATAAACATTATTTTGTATACATATATATATATATGCCTACAATAAATTTTTACGGTTTAATAATAATTTGAAATGTCATATTTATGGTTATATAAAAATATAGCAAGTCAAATGATACGGTCTAATAATTTTTTAGGTTGTAATATACGGTCCAAAATGCAAAAAAGGGTCAAATAGACCATCAAATTCTAGGCCTGGGGATGAAATCGCATCACTTGTGCCCTATGATTTCGCGATTTCCTCTTCATGGTGTGTTTATTATGTTATATATATGCATGTTCGATATACTCTTTGTTCACAGGTTGACAGGTACAGGACATCGATTCCACCTGGTTTCACAGGTTTGAGCGTGTCCATTGGCCAATGGTATTCGATTGGGAGATAGTAGCTAGGTTTTCTGTGTCAAGTCATCACCCTAGTCATAATGTGTCATCGAGTTTTAGTCGGGTTAAGTTGCTTATTTGTTGTTCATCTCTCCTAGATTTTATTTAATTACAAGTTGGAAAAGGGAAATAAATGGCTTCATGTATTTAAGTTGTTTATTAAATAAATCTAGTGATAATGTTACAAATGTTATTTAATTCATTAATTAATTTAATGTAATTAATAAAATAATCTAATCTTCGATTAGATTTACTTTATTGATTAATTAAATTAATTGTGTTGAATTGATTAATTAAATTTAGTTGTGAAGTAAATAAATTAATCTATTAAGTGAATAGTTTAATTGTATTTGAAAAGTGCATAAAGTGAATGAATGATTTAAATCTATTTTGAAATTTAAATTTTGTTTTAAAGTATTAAAATGCAAATATCTTGTAAATGCATAAATTAAAATATTTAAATTTTATTTGAAATTAAATTTTGTTTTGAAATGATTTAAAAGTAAATATCTTGGGTATACATGAAAATATCTATAGTGTTGAAAGATATTTATTTTTGGAAAAAAAAATATTTCAGATATTTTGAGAAGTTTGACTAAATTTGAAGGAAAATAAATAGGAGATATTTTATTTTGTTTGGAGGTTGCTAAAAAAATGGAGGAAGGTTTTCTCTATATTTCATACATTTTTGGTCTGGAAGTGAGGATTTTTGGAAGGAAATCTGGAGTTTTGGATTTGGAAGGAAGCACAACATCAAATTGATTTTCTTCAAACTTTATCACATAGGGTTTTTAATTGCTTTATTTGTTATTTTTAGAAGTTTTGATTTTTGTTGAAAGGAGGTGGAGGGTTGCGTGGGCAGTGCCACAGCCGTGGCTGCTGTGGCTTTGGTTTGGGGTTCTTTTTTTTATTTGAGATTTTTAATTAATATTTAAAATATATATATTAAATAATATTATATTTTTTAAATTTTATTTTGTTTAGATTTTTTTTGTTAATTTATAAATATATATATATATAATTTTAATATAGAATATATATATAGTGATTTTATTTTATTTTTTTTAATTGGAAAATATTTGAGTTATTTTAATGAGGCGAAGTTAAATTGTAAATATATTTATATGTTTTAACATATATTTAAATATAATCAATTTAAGAGTATTCCATTAGATGTTAAAAGATTGATTTTATAATAAAATGTTTTTTTATTCAAAAAATGTTTTTGATCATTTTGGGGTAATGAAGGAAAATGGATAATATGCATGTGGATTAATAGATGAATATTTAAATATGATAAATGGATATTAAATGTAAATAGAAACGCATTTTTTTTTAAATGAATATTAGTTAATAGAGATGCATTTCTATGTGCAAGTATTTAGTTTTTAATAAAATGATTTCAATGGGGAAATGAGATTTTTATATTTAAATATTATCGGGAAACTAAGGTAGACCCTTAGATTTAATTTATTATTACTTGTCAAATGCTTAAATAGTTATTTAATAAGGGAATGATTTTAAGGGAAAGGGATATTCGTATTAAATGAAATGAAATGTTTAAGAGAGCGATTTTTATTTATAGTTCTATTAGTTGCAAACGAATTTATGATAAGATTAGTTATTTTCATGAAATGTGTAATTGAGGAATTTAAAATATTGTGTTCATAGTTAAATTATTGATCTTATTTTAAAATAATATATTTGAAAGGACAAATATTGGATTTAAATGCAAGGTGTTTAATAGCGAGATTAATTGATTTTAAAATGATTATTTTGCAAAGGAGAAATAGCTATTTTAAAATGATATGTTCTAAATCGAAGAAGTAAATGTTTATTTTATTATTATTTAAAAGCAATTAGGGAATTAAATATTTGGTTTAAATTTCATCTTTTGTCTGAAAGAGACATTATTAAATCAGTTTTATTAAGGCAATAAATTACTAAATGTTAATGAAGGAAGTGGATTTAGGAAATCCAAATATAGATTTAATTCTTGTTTGATCGCCCTTCTTGAATGTGCACTTATTTTGTTTTCACTTTGGGGAATTTGATTTGAAGGGTTGTTAAGTTTTCATAAGGGGTTTAACTTTTTGGGGTTGATGTATTATGTTAGTCAACCTTTGTATTGCTTTGGGTAGTGCGTATAGTTGTATCCTGTTGTTTTACCCAGTTTTCACGAATGGGGATGGTTTGTGCCTCCTTTGGATTAGGAGTGGAGTATGTGGTTTGTGCCTCATTTGGAAGGAGTGGATTATGTGTTTTGTTGCCTCCAGTGTTTGGAGAGGGTTTTGACTTTTGTTGCCTCCTGTGTTTGGAGTGGGTTTTCATTATATGTTCCTCCTAGAGTTGGAGTGGTTTTATCTTGTTGGTATGCACTTGGGATTCCCTTGGTGATTGGTTGGTATGTGTTATCAAGTAGAAGAGTGGCTTTTGTTAGGTGCCAGAGCCCAAAGAGGTAAACTGGGTAACCTTCAAAGGTGGTTTAATCAAGTGATAACTAAAACAATATACTTAGAAGGTTGGGTAGTATTTCACATTAATCAAGATAATTGAGCCTCACTCATAGACACAAGTGCTCGTATAGGCTTGGGATGAGTGGGAAGGCCTAGAATGGAAAGGTCATCTATCTTGTCTTTACGAGAGGTATTTGATTTCGCATGAGTGAGTATGGGAGGCAAGATTTGGTTGAGGCCACCAAGATATCCCATAGTGGGGGTCGGAGCCTATGAAGATTCCCAGAGGATATCCCATGTCGAGCTATGTGATGACACTCTTTCTACAACAACAGTTGGTATTTGGTTTTATGTGTATGGTCTTTTTAACATACCTGATCTGTTTTATTTTTAGAAGCAATGTGACTTATATCAGTGATGTTAGAGTTGTACTTGTGTTATTCTTATGGTTGGTATGGTTCATGTGATTGGTTGTGTTAGTGTGAGATAGCCTGTGACTAGAGATTGATGGTCTTGTATAAGATTCCTTGTTACTATCTCTTAGCACGGAGGGTGGGCCTTTGGGTACCACTTGGTTGGGTGGAACATGCACCTTTCTCCTTTGGGTTTTCTTCTTGTTCATGTAGACGAGACTTCCAGTTGGAGAGCTTGTGTGATCCAATTTTGTTTCATGATTTATTCATTTCAGTTGATCTTGTCATTTATTACTCCTCATTTGATATCGAGGTGGAAGATGTATTATGTAACCATGTTGATTGGATTTGCCTCATTCGGGGAATGAGAGTTGTAATCTTATTGTTAAATGATTGTTATTTGAAATCATGTGGTATCTCTTATCCTTTGATGTAATTTATCATATATGGAATGTATGAGTTCTTAATTATCTAAATAATTAAATGTTATGGTTTCAATTCATGTTTCTTGTTTGGGTTTTTAAGTAATCTCAGTCTCGTAACCTTAGAGGTTGTTGGAAATGAGTAGTGAACTTGCATGCTATTTATACTTAAACAAAAAAAAAATAGCACGTTTGAGTAGTTAATTGCAACTTCCTCTAGGGTTGCATGGCAGGGTGTTACAAAAATCAGGTTTAGTTATTCTAAACTGAGGCAAGGGTGAACGAGGCACTTTTATTAGCAATTGACTGATTTTAAAACAACAGATAAATTCAAAGAAAACATAGAAGAAGTAGGACAATAGGAGGGGTCTATTCATGCCAATGTATTTATTAATTTAAACTTAGGCTATTCTTTAACATATGGTGTCTCCCATACCATATGATAATATCCTTTCAAAAACAATAAAAATTAGATTTAAACTAAGTTGTATTGGGTCGTGGAATTTGCTTCTGCTTGGTTTTAATACAACAAATGTAATTCAAGGGAAGCACAGAGGCGTGGGGTCAGAAATTTCAAAGTGCAGATTTAAAATAGGCCACTCCAAACTATTTAAAATAAAGTTTAGGTAAAGATACGTTGTAACCAAAATTCCATGCATATAAAAATTCAAGGAAAAGGTACCTACCAGCCGTGCCACCTTGAGTTCTTTGCCAGAGTGTCAATCACCACTTTAAAACATTAATATTTAGGTGAGTAAAAAAATGTGGGCGTGGGAGTGGAAGTCGTCTAGATCCACGATATAGGCTTCATTAATAATTGCTTCCACTGATATGATTTTAGGCCAAAATGGTATTTTAATGGCTTATCACTAATACTTAAAGGCGAGCAAAATCATTGCACAATTTTAAATGAAGGTTTCCGAAAATTAGCATTACAATAGGTAGTGCCAGCGAAGAAGCCCGAAGCGAGTAGTAATCCTTTCTAAACCACCATGTATTGACGTTGGTGCTCCATAAATCAGTATTCCTTAACTTGGTTGCTCATGAAATCAGAATATCTAATAATACACTTCATGAAATCACTACTTAGTCATGAACTTCAGTCCCATTGACCCACTTTGACAGAAAATTTTCAAGTATAAAATCATAGACCAATCTTTTCAATCTTGAAAATAAGAAATATGTGTATTGTAGACAAAAGTTTGAGAAAAAAAATGAATTTACAACAAATGTGTTTATTTGTTGAATTTCAAAACTTGAGGAAAACCTCGCAGGTAACGTTTTTAAAATGTGCTAATTGACCAATTTAAATTTGTATCCCAACTATCTGCATAAAAAACTTATTAAATATCAATCTCAGATTCCTTCCCACTTTGCAATAGAGGAAAATTTATTAAGTTTATTTTAAAACAAAATAGGTAGATAGCTTCAAAAAGCCGCTTACTATCTTGCCAATTTTGGCCATGGCTGAGCCATCTGCAGTGAGCACCACTCCCAAGACATTCCCCATGCACCCATTACAATACAATTAGTAATAATAAAGAAACAAAAACACCCACATTAAAGAAAAGTACATATGTCCCATAAGAGTGAAGCAAAATGACCTAGAGTAAGTTCAGTGGGTCTAGCTTTTCCAAGAGGGTTGGCATCGAGATGAACACTCTCATTGAGGTGTTGCTCATAAAAATTTAGAGGGTATAGCCTTATAAAGGCTTCCACATCCATGCCACCCACCAGAGCAATTTTCTTGCTGCTACTACCCATTGATAAACCCTAAATGTTTATGTAGCTCTTTGATGCCTCTCTTTTCACTCTATTTTATAATGCTTTTAACGGTCCAAGAGTTTTTCCACTTCTGCACTTGTAGTTCACATTAGGATTTTGTAGTTCTGGGCCCAGATAGAGCTGAGAAAGAAGCAGTAAATGGCTTTTTGTAGCTCTGAAATAGCAGTAGGCGTTGCAGACACTCTGTTCTACCTCACTTAGTCGTTCTGTAGAGGACATCGACGGGTATAAAACCCTACTGAGCACAGGAGGAGCAGCACTGTGCACAGGCTTTTTCTGTGTCTGCTTGGCGGGTGGTTCCATACAACATGCCTCTGAGATGCCTGACTGAGCTTGCCATACAGGAAGGTTAGGCTGCAGACAAAGGCATTAATAGATAACAAACAAAGGAGAATCAACACACAAAAAAATTCAATGCTTCAAGCAAAGTTTCTTTCACTGTCGTGGCATTCAATGTATTAACTATGCATTTTGCACCTTGCACAATTTGCATTTAATGCTTAAATTTATATTTGCCATCTTATTTTTGTAATTTGGTAAAAAAGGAAAATGAATAATAGAGCTACTTCAATCAATAGGAAAAGAGGTAAATAATAAGTTTTAAATTGAAAAATATGTCTTTAAATTCAAACTATAGAAATACAATGAAATATATTTAAATTATAGAATTTGATTGGTCAGCATAGTAACCTAATAACCTTTAACTATTACTATATTTTTTCCAATTCGCAAGTTCTAACTTAATTAATCAAGTAATTTCCATCTAATTTAGGAATATCAATTTCAAAAAAAAATTAGCCATAGTTGCGATTACAACCCTGTGCCATCACTCAAATATTCACATTAGAATGTGGTAAGCTCTCAATGTCAGAGTCATCCCTAGACCCAAACTTTATCTTTGAGGGTTCATTCATTATGAATTTGTCTACGTATCTTTTTAAGGAATCATAGGTTCCATAGTTCATTTGTCGATAGAGAGAATTCATCATATCCTCTTGTATTCATTAAGTTTTCGCTTTCAATTTAATTGAATTACAATAAAATGATAGCAAATACATTCCAATCAAGTATTTGTTTCATATTGTAATGCTTAATATTTGAAATTTAAACAAAAACAAAGTATCATGCAAATTCTTATTTCAAAACAAGCAGAACCTCTAGATAGAGTTCAACAAAAGATTGCAAACAAAGTAATATCAAAAACCAAATTCAAATGTTACCAAAGCCTCCATTGTTGA
>VDFB02105278.1:0-16105 GCA_007258455.2 Sequoia sempervirens | reverse complement strand
ACACAATGTCAAATTTTGGCTAAAATTGACAAAAGTTTGGAGCTTTTGCACCCCTAATTAAAAATTGTGTCATATTTACAAATATTTCATTACATTATTTTTTTTCCGAATAGCATTTCCCTTATTCAAATCCAAGGAAGTGTCACCCTAGACAATGGTGTCATCTTAATTCCCAGTGCTTCCCAAACAAAATCCCAAATAACATCCCTAAATGCAATCATGTTGCTATAATAAATTTGAAACCCTAATTCTAAATTTTAGGAAGCATCACCATTTACAATGGCATTGCCAAAATTTACAATTGCATCACTGAAAATCCTAATAGTGTCACAATATAGTGATGCCTAAAATATCCTAACAACGATGCATAATAAATGCATGAAAAAAAAAGATACAAGGAAAGTTTTGATTTGTCTATAGTGTTCCTACACCTGGAGGATATTGGTACTCTTGAACTTGGTTAGTGAAGTGTTGTGGAAGCATGTGGTGAGCCATTTTGTCAAAAGGTTCAAAGAAAAATTCACAGGAAATCTCAAAGTGTGAATGCACAAATGAATTGAAAGTAGCCCTTCAACATTTATTTATTCCTAAAACTTAGGGTTTTTTTGCCTAATTTGAGAGGGAAGCTAGGGTTTAAGCCTATTTCACCAATTTCTAGGCTATGGGGCATATTTTAAGATTTTTTTTTTTTTTGAGCTTATTTTTGCATCTCAAAGCATGTTTTTCACACCTGAATCAATATTCCATCTTTGTCAAGAGGTCAACCCAAAATTCAAAATTTTCACTCAATCTCTTGAGGGGGTAGGGTCCTAGGTTAATTCCTTTCACTGGGGCAATAGTGGGGCATCTAGAAAATCATGATTTTTTAAAAATTTTGATCTAAGCAAACAATTTTAATCCAAAACGTGTCAATCTTTGAACCAATGTAATAGGTACCTCACTTCAAAGAGGGGCAAAGTGTAGACAATTAAAATGTCTAGAATGATACTACACACTTGAATTTGATTACTAACATCATCTCATCTTGAATTTCACCTTATTTTCACCTATTTGATTAAATAATTTGAGTTATTTAATTAAATACATCATTTTCATCTATTGATCTAATTGATCTAATTAGGTTAATTCATCCTATTTTCGCATTCATCTCTCATCCTATTTAAATTGAATAAATCAAATTATTTAATTTAAACCCTAATTCCTCTCATTAAAATTAAAAAATTCTCAAATTATTTAATTAAATTTCATATTGCATCCCCTTTTCATTAAACAAACCAATTATTTAATGAACATCCACCCATTTTCATCTTGCACAATTAAAACTTAGTTTTAATTAGAAAATTACTAATTTTCCTCACCCATCCACTTGCAATATTCTTCTATTTGAGTTCAAAAATGGAATATTCTTTCCAAAAAAACTTTGTAACAAACTTTCAAAGTTGTTACAAAGTGTGTTTGTTTGAATCATTCTCATCCATTGATGCTCCCTTTGATTCATGTGATCTTTGATTCTCATCAATTGATGAGAATCCTTGATCCATTTTTCAACCTTGATCCAATATTGACCATTGATTGATCAAATCAATCTCAAACCTTGATTCTTCATTTTCTTTCCTATAAATACTTCATCATTTGGAGAGAAATGAATCCACCTTTTTAGATCAAAGTTATGTTGTTGAAATTCATACTCACTTGCATCCACATTTAGCACTTGTTAGAATTTTAGCTTAATCTTCATCCATATTAGATTAAGCATCCATTAATGGATTCCATTTTAACTTAGTTTGCATCCATTTTAGCATAAGTTTGCATCCATCCATGCTTGGATGTTTGAACTTTGTTTCCATTTAGCATAGCTTTCATCCATCTCCATCAAGCATCTTATCATTTAAAACTCATTTTTATCATGTTAAACTAGTTTTACATCCATGTTTCATTCATATTTCATCAGTTTAATCAGTTTTCATAAATAAAATCAACTGGAATAACTCATATTATCAAAGGGATTGGGAAATTTTCATCATTCCACATCAATGCGACACCACTCCCCCAATGGGATAAATTTTGAAGTCTTAGAATAGGTTTCCTTTGTGTTTTCATGTGTATTTCATGATTAGTTTAATGGGTTCTTAGTCTTTGAAGTTTTGAATATCTCATTGGGATCATAGCTTAGGGGATTAAATATCATTTAAATTCATTTGGATATAGCATATTTAGTTCATACTATGAATATGATTATAGAAGGAATTGAGCTCTAATACCAATTGTTGAACACCAAGAATACTAAGAGGGGGGTGAATCAATATTCACTAAAATTTATTAAATTTATCAATTTAAAAATCCTTTCAAAGCATGACATTAAACTTGTAGTAATTGAAAGAAACATATAAGCCATGTGTCATATCAAGGAACACAAGAACACTACATTTACATGGAAAACCCTTGAAAGGGAAAAGCACAGTGAGGATTACCTCACAATATATTATAATTGGTTACAATAAAGATTATAAAATGATGGGTTAATTATCCAAGGACTCACCATCCAAAAATATAGAATGGCTCACTACCAAGGGATCACTACCCATAATAGAAAATGATAGAGGAAATGGTTTCTCACTACAAAATATGAACTATTAGCAATGCATCTGACATATGTTGAAGATACAGTTCTAATTAAGCCCTAAAAATGAGCTTTTCACACTTCATACTTCACCACAATTACACTTCACTCTTCTCTCAGCAAAAAAAATCATACACACTCTCAATTACATCATTAATTATATAAACACAAGGAATTAACCTTATATATATTGCAAACAACCAAAACACCAATTAGGTTGACCTAATTAGATGAAATGTGCATCGCATAACCTCTCAACCCAAAAAATAAACACAAAATATTTACGGAGAGAACCAAAATGTGTACAAAAAACCAAAATATGTCAGCATGACCTATAATCACTCCCATGATTATGCTTCATACATAATTCAACTTTGCACAACCCCAAAACCTTTAGGTCAGTGCCACTAGTGAAGCAAAAATATAATGAACCAACTATTCATTTAAAACTTAACACAAAAACCACCAAAACACCTACCACTTGGAGCACACACACTTCTAACATCTTCCAACACTTTCTTAGAACCACATAACATAATATTCATTTGTGGTGGAATGTGGAGTATTCCAATATACACTCTACAACTGCAACTTTTCCATAACTAATACTCTATCAACCATATCTTCAATTGAAGAAGACCTACAAGCTTGAAACTTTGTATTTAGAAACCTTCAACATGCACCAATATTTCCTCAAAATCACATGACAAGATTCTACATAGCGGAGCAATGTTGCTCACAAAATTGGTTCACTATAACACTGAAATTGCACTCTGAAACTTAGCCAATTATTCACCACTAAGAATTTTCTAGATCAAAACTTCTATATTTCTACAATGGGTTTCTATGAATAACAACACCATATATATCCAAACACCATCATGCTCATGTTTCCAATAGATGTAGCATCATAAATTGTCACTCTTGACAATTGCATGCTATATTTTGCCCCCTCCTATGTGCATGGACCTAATTATACACCTAATTTCCTAAATTATGCATTCCATGTACCATTTGAACATTTATTGAGAAATCACATTTACAAAACAAAGATAAACATTTTTTTTCTCCCAACACTTTACACCTTGCAAAATAGGGTTTGGAAAATGGCACCCTATGTGACTTTGTCCCCTATTTTGGCTCTAATTTTTAATATGTCAAAGTTGGCATTTTATTATTTGAATTTCAAATGTCAAAAGTCAGGTATGAAGATTTAATTTACAAGAAATTAGATTAATTACAGATAAATACCTAGCCACTTCACCATTTTAAAACAATCTAGCAAGAATTAAAAATAAAGAGCATTATCAAGCAATTATTATCAAGTCAAGAGTATTCAAGAGAAGAAATATTACATGTTATTATCAAAGCATCATGTCAAGTTTTATGTGATTTTTTTCATGTTCATGCATACATTTTATTTGTGAGGATGAACACTTGTAGGTCTTCAAAGTAATCCAAGCCAAATTGCAATCAAGCCTTGAAGAGATGTGCATTGAGTTGCATCCAATTTTTTATTCATCATTTTTTATCATTTAGCCTCTATCTCTCAAAAGGATAAGAGCTCTATCATCAATCTTTTACTGTGGAGGTGGGAACACCAACATGGGGTTTGACCGAGGCAAACCCCTATATGACAAAACTCTTCCTCTCTTTGAATATGTAAGTTACAAATATGAAGAAGTTTGAAGGAAGATTAAATATCTTTTGTTCATTATTGCATTCAAACCCTACAACTTGACAAGATATAAAAGGGTGTGTGCAAGAAGTTGAGTCCACTTTTTGGCCAAAAAGTGGAAGTGTTTTCCCTAATTTTCAGTATTTGACACATTTGACCTTAAAATTTGAAGCACTTAGAGATGAAATTTTTAAAAAAGTCACTAATCATAAAATGTAGTGCTCAGGGTCTAGTTTCCAAATATGTAATTTATTTCAATACCCCGATTGTACAAATTGAGTTTTAATAGGCATTTATAAAAACCATTGTTTAAAAGTCATTTTTTTTACCATACCATGCATGTGTACGACATCCATATTTTGACTTAAATTATTGTATTTTTCTAAATCCTTTTGGGAGAAGTTTTATGACTCACTGAAGCTTGCTCTTAATATTTTTTTGTAATTTTTTATTGAATTATTATTTTTTTTGTTAATTTTTTATTAGGCAGATTTATCGTTTTAAAAAATCATCATGTACGACATGCATAAGATGACCTAAACTTATCATTTTCTGATTATTATTTTTTTCAAATTGAAAAGAATTGTCTGAAGTTTGCTCTCGTGCAATCCATTTGTCAAAATTTTATGTTGATCAAAAGTTATTAAAATAGTAAAAAACTCTGATATTTAAAGTTTATGGACCAATTTTATTAGAAATTCATTGAAAAATAGAAAAAATAATTCAATTGCAAAACAAATTACATATATAGAATCTGCATTATTTCATCTAAAATGGGTTTTAATTTTGTCAGAAAATTTTGCAAAAAAGGTCGTCAGCCATTTGCCCAAAGTCGGTATTTTTCTTTGACATTGTTAGGTCCTTCAACTTGCAGGTCAAACCAGGTTGAAGGCCTAGGTTTAGACTTCCAATGCTTTTCCCAAACCAAAGAGCGAGTGCAAAACAAAATTCCAAATTTAAGCAGAGTCCCAATTATAATCTGAGGATCTCATTTATTATCATGGGATCTGTGCTATAATCCCAGGATCCCATTATCTAATAGAATTGACCGTGTAAATGGAGCGTTACCTTTACAATGGCTCAGTGAATGAGATCCAGATTATAGGCGGGGATCCACCTTGAAGTAACTAGGATCCCATTTTGTGAAGTCCCATTTTATATTAAGCGGGATCTAGTTTTATAAATGGGATCTGTTTATTGATTTAAAACATTATGCAAGTGCGTAAATGCAGCTTTGCAGCCTCATATGTATAGTAGAGAGCACTAAAATGAATTATTTTTCATAATTTATTGTATTCACAGTGAGTGAATTTGATTTTTGGTTGATTTTATCAAAGGGAGCATCATCTACACCATTTTTGAAATGAAATTGTGTTATTTTTTGTGCTTGTTTGGAGGAACAAAGGTTTCAATTTGCAATATGGATTAAATTTTTCAAAGGAAGCATGAAGAAAACAATTTTTAAAGTGGAATTGTGGTAGTTTTCTACTTGTTTTGAGGGACACAAGAGGAAGAATTTTGTCGTAATAGGTATTCAACTTCCAATTTGGATTGAATATTTTGAAGTATTTCACTATTAACATTCATTTGTGCTTGAGAATTTTATAATTATGGGAGATAAACTTAAGTAGCAAGAAGCATTGTCCTCAAAGTTGAAGCAAATAGAAAAGAGACAAAAGACAAGACAAAGAAGAATGAAGATAAGTGTGGTGACAACTATTGAAGATGAAAACATTGAAGATAGCATCGTTATAGATGAAGCTAATTTGCAAGGAGTCAATTTGGAGAAGAATATGATTATACAAACAAGTCCTACTATGTCTTCAAATCCCTCTTTGAATGTTAAGGAGAATGTTTCAATATGCACAAATCCAGGTACGTCTTCAAATCCACATGTTAGTGAAATGGTAAATTTGTATGTAGAATTTTTACAAGATGCTGGACTTAATGATGTTGACATTGACTATATTCAGAGAGATGAAACTTTTATAGAATTTGTTGAAAACAAAAAAGAAAAATCTTTTGTTGCAAATGAAAATCAAAATGATCATTTTCTTGAAAATGAAAACAAAACCCTATATTTTTGATGAAAATGAAAGGAAATGAAAATGAAAACCGTTTGTTTGGTGAAATAAAAGAAATGAGAACCGTTTTGTTAAGTAGAGTTGAAAAGTAGAAATAGAAACCATTTTGTTGATGAAAATGAAAATGAAAACCTTTTTGTTGATGAAAATGAAGATGAAAATCTAGAATGTGATGTTGAATTTAATGAAAATACTTTTTTAAAAATTGGAAGTGGTGTTTTCAATAATCTTCCTGATCAAATTTCTTGGAGGAAAATAAGAACACATGCGAATAGAATATACACCAAATTCTTTTATAGTAAAAAAATTGCATTTCAATGTCAGCTAATGATGCAATTGATGAGAATGCAAAAAATGAGGAAAGTAATGTATTAGGCTTTTATATTAAACCAAATAAGAAGAAAGATCATCCCATTCGACATGCTATGTCTGTTGCTAGATTGCCATTCCCGATCTAGGAAAATAGTGATCTAAAGATAAAAGCAAGAGAAGAGCTATAACTAGTACATGGATTAATAAAACAACTTTGAATAAAGAATGGTAAAGCAATAATGGTGAAGTTATAAAATGCATCTAAACATTACTAGGCGGAAAAAAAAAGAAGAAAGTATAGAAAGCGATCCTATCAACCAATGTTGGAGTCTTAGTGGTTGACTCTCGAGGTCTAATATGAAATTGAATGTTGAAATTAAATCTTTGATAAAAAAATATTGGCATAATAATACTAGGGTTTCATCTAATGCTAGAGATGTTTTAAAATTAAGGGTGGGGTCCAAAGTTCATGATCCTCACCCAAAACACCTATTAGATACAACACAAACTAAATTTTATAGAAAATTTTGTAGTGATTCAGTGTTACTTAGTAATATTAAAATAAGTCAAAGGTCTTTTGAAAAATGTAAACCCTAGTATGTAAAAATTAATAAGCAACGAATATCTTGTTGTTGTAAAATACATGTTCAATTTCGTTATTTTTATGATGTTTTTCAATATATACGTTGTACCTTGCATTCCTAACATGATTATCTGAGGATTGTGGTATTGATATACCACACGAAGCAATAAGAGAGTTTATTTGAGGTTGTTTTGTGAAAAATCTAATGATAAATTATTTATTTAAGTTCTTGTATTTGGACAATGCATTAACTACGGAAATCTTTCATTTTTAAGAATTTGTTTGCATGAAAGTGTTGATCATGATTTTGGACAACAATTAGTAGACGTCAAAAGATTTAGGAATATTCACTATTCTTTAAAAGATGGAAAAATAGGAAAGCGTTGTGATTTAGTTACAGAAAAAGTTAGTGTGCATGCATTTATGAGTGAATTTAATAATAAAATTGTACCAAAATATGTTATGCACTCTTAACATGCTCGATGGCTTGATGGCCAATTTCGCGCATGTAGAAACACATTTCCAATTGGTACTATACTTTCAGTGGTTGATTTTGCGAAGAATTATACTCTCGCTCCGCAGAGGAAATTCAATCTCAATATTATAATTTTGTGCAAGTAGCTATGTTTGTCTATATTGTTTATAGACATGCAGATGATAGCATTGAGAATGATAGAAAAGTTTTGAGGGAGTATCATTTTTATTTGAGTGACAATCGGTTACACTCATCAGAGTTTGTTCAATATTGTTTTAGTATATTTTATAGAAATTTAAAAGAAATAGGAATCCATATGAAAGAACACCTCATATGGTCAGATAATTGTACGGGGCAGTTCAAAAATGCTAGAATGTTCTATTAGTTAAGCAGGGTTCACAAGGAACTTAATGTCCAACATATATGGAGTTTTTTTGAAGTTGGGCATGGTAAAGGAGAACATGATGGAGCTGGTGCATGTGTCAAAAGAATTCTTGCTAGAGAACAATTAAAATTTGAGGATTCAGTAAAATTTAAAAATGCACATGAGATTGTGGATTGGTGTAATAGAAGATTATCTACACCTGGTTCGAGTGATTACTCTACAGTTCATCGATTCTTTTGGTTGGTGGAAGAAGAAAACATTGTATCTAGAGTTGATTGTGACACAATTAGTGGATCTACTAATTGGCATTCATTTAGGAGTGCGACAGCAAGCACATGGACTCTTTGGACAAGGGAGCTTGCATGTTTTTCCCATTTTTGTATCCCAGGAGATTGGGAAGCTTGTGAAAATACATAATGGGTTGAATAGTGGGAGCAAAGATCATTGACACCTGTAGAAGCACATAATCAATATGAAAGAACTATTGAAGAAAATGGTCAATTGTTTGCATATGAAGATTATGATCATGTTTCAGACCTTGTACAAGAAGGTAATTTTAATTTAATTTATTTCATTTTATTTTTCTTTATTAAGTTATTTTTTAATACTAAATTAGTTATATGGATATGCACAAGTTATTAAATCAAATTTTGTTGGCAGGACATGTGTATGCAGTTATTGCACCTGAGGGGAATGAAGAGCAAACAGAATATTGGTTGGCTCGTTGTGTGGAAACTCAACATAAGTTGTTAACACCTCGAGAAGATGATGATGGCTTTCATTATCCAATAGGTACGGTGATCCCCTTAAGACACCTCCTTAAGCAAATTTTGATAACAAGTTTTAGATCCCCTTAAGCAATTTTTTAGAACAATTTTTTGATCCCCTTAAGTAAATTTTGAGAAGTTATTTGATGGTGGTTTTTGAACATGTTTTCCAATAGGATCGGTGGTGGTTGTTGGCACTTGGCTATGAAAATACTTGAGAAGAAAGAATGGTTTACCTGCATTCGAAGACTATGAAACACATAAAAAGATTATACATTATTCACATTTGGTGGTGGCAACAAATATAAAACTATAGCTCTATCGTGGAAGACCTTCAAAAAAATTACTATGGTCAATTTCAATGGAAGAGCATGAGGCAATCATAGATGCATTGCAAAAAAGAGAGGATGCAGATGGTACAATGGATTAAGTAAATACAAGTAAATATAGTTTTAGTTTTATTTTGTCCTTTTAAATACATTAAATACTTGTTTTGACATTGGTCAAGTGTGTTATTAGTTGAAATTGATTTAAATTGTTCTTTTATATATCCTTAAGGCATAATCACAAAAAGGATCTAGTCCATGCAAATTCAGCCTAAACAACATGGAATACTTGGTAAAAACAGGTAATTATCAGTTAAATTATATTTAAATACATGTTTTGATTACATATTGATATTGCTTGGACATTAATAGTTAAAATTGATTTATTGTCATTTTTTGTATCCTAAAGCCATCATTGCATTGATCTCATACTTTGAAACAAAAGGAGAGAGGATGCACGGATTCAACCTACAAACATGTGTGGAATACTTTTAAATCACCGGTACTTGAGTTATGTACATATAGATAGTTTTATATAAATTAAAATATGTATGTTTTGATGATTTCATTGATATTGCTTGTACCTTTTGATATTAGGTGGTGTGAAGACCTACTACATTCTAGCCATGAGTTTGAGATGTTCTTGAGATGGCATATCCAAATTTTGTAAACATCATTTTGAGATGACATATATGTACATACATACTTACAAAATTAAACATACTCTTTGCACTTCTATGTATCAAATCAATATTCTATATATTTAGGCGTATTATGACCCCCTAAGACATCCTTAAGATGTTCTATTATGACCAGCACGACATCCTTAATTAACATGTTCTATTATGACCCCTTTAGACATCCTTAAGACCCTTAAGACATCCTTAATTAACATGTTCTATTATGACCCCTAGACATCCCCTTAAGGCATATTATGACCCCTTAAGACATCCCCTTAAGACTTTCTATTATGACCCTTTTAGACATCCCCTTAATTAACATGTTCTATTATGACCCCTTTAGACATCCCCTTAAGACCCCTTAAGACATCCCCTTAATTAACACATTCTATTATGACCCCTTTAGACATCCCCTTAAGACATATTATAACCCTTTAAGACATCCCCTTAAGGCGTTCTATTATGACCCTTTTAGACATCCCCTTAATTAACATGTTCTATTATGACCCCTTTAGACATCCCCTTAAGACCCCTTAAGACATCCCCTTAATTAACGCGTTCTATTATGACCCCTTTAGACATCCCCTTAAGACATATTATAACCCCTTAAGACTTCCCCTTAAGACATTCTATTATGACCCCTTTAGAAACCCCCTTGAGACGTCATTATTTGTTTTGACAACTTATAAATTAGTGTTAGATGAACTATTATTTATAGTATTTATTAATGATTTTATTCTCTAATCTTCTATGGTATTGTTATGGTTAGGATTAGAATTTTAATTAGAGCTAGAATTGAACCCTGATTCTAACTGTAATACTAATTGAACCCTAACCCTAACTATTATTAGAACCCAATGCTTGTTGAACCTTTACCCTGTCCTAAAATTAATCCTATCCCTAAGCCTTGTTGTATCTAATCCTAATTGAAACCTAACCCTAACTCTAGTTGTGTCCTAATCCTAACCTTTACCCAAAGCTTTATCCTATAACCCTAACCTTAATCCTAAGTTGCTATATTTTTGTACAATAAAACCTTTAGTAAAGCCTTAAAATTTTAATATTTATTTACATATATATGTTAATTTTGAATAAAATAGAATATTGGTGATTTTTCCTTTTTGAAATGTTCTTAATTTTTTAAAAAATATTGAAGATTTTTTATGTTGGAAGATTTCTAATATTCATGTACAGTGTTAATTCATGTGTATTTTGAGCAATCATTATTATAGTTGAAGATTATTTTTATTTTATAACTGTTTTTTCCTTTTTGAAATGTTCTCAATTTTTCCTATAGTTAAATTTGACATGTTAAAGACTTTCATTACCAACTTGATATTAATCTAAATATGCAGTAATCCAAAGACTTTACATTCACATGATTATTTCCAAATAATATTAAAATAATAACTTATGTAGATTTTGGAAGTGCATCTACACATTTTAAGCATAAGATCCATGTCCACTTGACCCATATTTTAATGCAATTCAGGTTTAGACCCTAAATTTCTGGTATATAAATAGATTGCTTTTGTTTGTAAATTATGATTTATTGACTGATTATTGTAAATATTAAAATGTCCTATATTAATCCATGTATGAGATCACTAAATTTCACATCAATGTCCTATATTAATGTCTTGACTATGAACATAAAATGCATAAATGTACATGTGTAAATTAAAATTTCAAACAATAATAAAGTCCATAATTTATGTAACATATTAAGTGCATGAAAGCAATATATTAAGCGCACATGAAATAAAGTCCAACAGAGTACATGATAAACAAGAAATATAGTCCATGAAATAAACAAATATAACACATAAAATCACATGTTTCTAGGTCATGCACTATCTCTATAATTAAGAGACCTCTTCACACCATGCAGACTATGTGGATGACCTGAAACACTCTATACATAAGAGAAAGATGAAATTAGATGTAAGACAATAAAAAATGATTTAATGACAAATTTTATTTTTTTTTAGACTGCAGGAATCGAGTAGCACGACCCCCTATAAACTGTAGTGCACCTGGTAAACTTTTTAACGTGACTGGTGGCGCTGGCGCGACACGCCCTCTGGTACCACGGGGACGGGGGAGACTAGAACTCATGACCAGCAGAGCCGCAACTGAATTACTTAGCCAACCGAGCTAGGGCCCCCGCCCCATTAATGACAATTTAATTTATAATCCATCATAAAATTAAATTACCATCATATCTACATCTGGATGCTCTGGTGTGCCTAAATAAACCTCTAAATTCTCTAAATCAGTCTACATAAACAAGACAAAGAAATTTGAAATTAGATGTACAACTCTACAATTAAATTTTTTTAATTCAATTTAATTCAGAATTTATCATATTTTAATTGTACCATATTCTGAGGTTGTGCACTAAGCTCTTCTCTAGGACCTGTCTGTACATGCTCAACTACAAGATGTGTCTCATGCTATAAAAGAAAAAGAATATGTGAAAATATCATATTATGTATATATTCAATTTAAAATTTATAATTCACTTTATATATAATAAAAAAATTAAATTACCATTTGATTTGAAACCTGCTCTACATGTCCTCCTGGTGGTGTAACTATGTCTGGGTCAAGGCTGAAAGTTGCACTAACAAAGTCCTACAAGATCAAAATTAAAGCACGTACAATTTAATTAGGTTAATATATACATATATATTCAAGTTTGCACATTTTGTGTAGAAAGTTTTGTAAACAACCTAGAAATCAGTGGCCTCACGAGTAACTGCAACATCAAATGTTTGCCCAATGCCCATTCTTATTGTGGTATCAACCTAGACATCATGTACATAGACATTTAACGCTTATAATATTTACAAGTGTGCATGCATGTGTTTCATATATCTAGTGAATTCAAAAATCATAAAATTGTAACTATACTAATGTAAGCTTTAAACAAATTTACAATATGAATGTACCTACCCCTGATCTATGATGCTCGATAGTGGAGGAGTGCTTGACAATCCCTCAGGAGGAATCGACGTGGATGACAATTGACTCACCTAAACCAACATGAATATTTGAAACATATATGTGATTCAATTATAAATTTAAAACTCAAGTTAAATAATTTATGATTTCATATATAATTTTTAAAATTGAAATCAAAATACCCCATAAGGGTTGCCAAGTATGACCGGTGTCGATGTATGTACTCGTGGAACAGATGATTGCCCTTGCACCATTAGTGTCATCTATACACCAAACAATTTGATTGTTAAAATGTATTGCAAACTTTTCTTTGATATATACAACCATATAAATTCTTATAAAATGAATGTACATCTAGATGCATATTTATACCTATTTCATAGTGTCCTCAAGGTGATGTTCTGCTAGGAGGAACTCTACAAATGAACTGATGCAACCAGATGAACCACCAGAATCTCCCTGTCCACCTAAACTAGGTGTGGCCTGATCAGGTCCATAGTATACTTGATGACAACTAGTACATATATGGGGGACGGGCCTCGACACTCCTGGAGCAGTACTCGGACAAGATCCATAAAAAACTCCTCCATCATCATCATCGTCTCTATGATCCCCACTCGCTATCGTAGAAGCGTGTTGATCAAGGTCTCCTGCAAGTGTACTAAGGGAACCTAATGTTGAGACCAGAGCTTGATGATGTATAGGTGCAGGAATGGGAGGACCAAAAGCAACAACAAGGGGTTGTGCATGCACAGGGCATCGAGGATCAACCCTTGCCCCTAATCTCTATTGTGGCATGCTGCCACCAACACCCTGAAATGATCTAAAATCAAAATAATTGGGCTTTTGCCCCAAAACAAACTCTACATACAGTTTTCTCAAAAAATACAATGGGCACTCCCAATTAGCATGTGGGGGACTATCAAAAACCATATACCATCAATCCCAAAAATGTGCACTCATCTGTGGATGTATGCACCACCTCATGGATATTATAGATTTGTTGGGTGGAATGGGTTGTCGAGTAACGGGGTCAAGAAAGTAGGGGGCTAGATGAGCTTTCATTATTTTAAGGTCTAATATTTGTTTGTAAGAGAGACCATCAGAATAAAATTGTCTCATTTGTTCTCTGTCTCATCGATGCCTATCAAGATCAGAATTGATCATCCTGATGGAATCAACAACGTTTTGCATTGCAGATGCAAAACATCTCACATGTGGAGGAATCAATGCTTGACTCTACATAGCATTGATTTGATTTTGTAAGGATGTAACTTGATCATTTATTCGTGCTCTCAAGCGAGCCTCATCAAATGCGATAGGTGCTATATGTTGCATATTAGGTGGAGGTGGAGGAGGGGAGGGGAGGTGGAGGGGAGGGGCATGGAGGTGGAGGTGGGAGGGGAGGGAGGCGATCCTGGGTCAGTGGGTCAGAGGCGGGATTGATGATATCATCAATGTTAAAATCATTCATGATATGCTCGATATAAATGTGCACCTTGCATTTCAAATCATATTGTGTAATAGTCCATATGTGCATACATATATTAAGATCATATATTTAATTGAAATGTACATATATACATTGATTATTCATCTCCAAGAGCATGTCCATATAAAATTAAAATTAAATGTATGTACATGTACATTTAAAATATAAAATATGATGCATAATTTGCATGCATACAAATCATTAAACCAAACTATGTACATACATACAAATTTCAAAATTTAAGAACTATATATATGCAAATTTTTAATACATGCACATACATACTAAACAACAAAATTGAAACATTCACAATAAAATCCTTTCATTTTATGTCTAACACACACACACACACACATATATTACAATTTTTCAGCAGAGAAATCATGATCTAATAGGATAGTCATAAAATATATACTATTATATACTATTCATTATAAGTTCATAAATTCCACCAAATTCATAACCATGTCACTAAAAATATCCATCTAGAACCAAAAATCATAAAATTCATGTCACTAAAATCCATTTGGAAACAAATTTATAAATTCATCACACAAAATATCCATCGTTCACCCAATTTATAAATTCATAACTATTTAAGATCATTGTTTTAATTTATAAACTATTATGGCTCTCTACTGCATAGATCTTCATTTCTTTATGTTTTCCTTTTCAAAATCAGGAGTTCTCCTCTCCTCTAGCCATTGTCGATGCTCATCTATGATCCCATCCATAGCCCTGACAACATCAACAAGGGTTTGCATCCTAGATGCGAACATCCTCACAGGAGGTGCGACACATTCTTCATTTTGAATAATGTTGATTTGATATTGGATGGTTCTAGCAGAAGCATTGATTTGTGCTTGCAAACAAGCATGTTCATTGATTTCAGGTGGTGGAGGTGGGGGGTTACAAGGTGGAGTGGGCAGAGGTGGAGGTGAAGGTGTTGGAGATGGATGGGGTGGAGGTGGATTGCAAATATTATTGAAAGGATCCATGTGATCTTTAAGATATGAGTGAACCTGCATTAGATTTGTAATTTCAAGATGTAAGATACATGTTTAGGAAATACCTTTAAAACATTCAATATAAATGGCCTTAAATAATTGAATACAAATGATAAAATTATATGTAAGCCTCATTTATATGTCTAAGGCACATGTTACTTGAATGAAAATTCAATTAACTATTGATATTGTATAATCTTGCAGGATCTTATTATTGTTAAATTTGGTTGGGCCTTGGGCAACTTTGATCACCAAATTTTAAGAACTTCTTTGATCCCCTTAAGAAATGTCATATTGGAACCCCTTAAGAAAATTGAATTATGATTTAGGGTGGTAGGATGGCTTAAGGGGATTTACGTCTAGTGAGGTCCTAGGAGAAATGGCATGGCTCAAATGAATAAAATTTGGTGAAGTTTCCCAAGGCAAATGTACCCCCATTAAGAATCCTTTAAAGAAAAAATGATGGCTTTAGGGTTTAGGGTTTAGACTTTAGAGTTTAGGGTTTAGGTAGTAGGATAGCTTTAAGGGGATCTACACATGTAGTAAGATCCTAGGAAAAAAAATTACTACATGGTGATAAGGGAATGGAATTTGGTGGAGTTGCCTAAGGCAACCAAATTTCATTAAGAGCCTAAGAAAAAATGATGGCTTTAGGGTTTAGGGTTTAGAGTTTAGAGTTTAGGGTTTAGGGTAATATGATAACTTAAGGGGATATATGTAGTAAGATCC
>VDFB02105277.1:0-24257 GCA_007258455.2 Sequoia sempervirens | reverse complement strand
TATTGCTCTTTTTGGTATTTGTTCATGCGTCTTCACTATTACGATTAATTGTTATGCCACATAGGGTTTCATGCAATTGGGATGGTGAATTCTTTCCATAGTTTAGATAAATCTGTTTGTGCATCTTTACCATTATGATCAATTGTTATGCCACATAGGGTTTCATGCGATTGTTATGATAAATCTGTTTTGTGAGTCTTTACTATTATGATCAAGTGTTATGCCACATAGGGTTTCATGCAATTGTCATGGTAAATTCTTTCCATAGTTTAGATAAATCTGTTTTGTGCCTAATAAACTTGTTCAGATTGAGATAATAGTCGCGCCACCTTGCCTTCAAGTAGAGAATCTAAACTCGTTTATCGTCTGATAGTCAAAACCTTGCTCCGTTTCCTCATGCTCTGTTTTCTTGAGGAAATTGGATAGAATTTAAGTTATTAAGTTTAGTTGTAGTTAGTAGATCTGCAAAACCAAAAAAACTCAGCTGCAACGTATATAGTTTTCGAGAAAGCCTTGTACCTCTACAGCTGAAACAAAAAGACAGGATTTAGTTTAGTTTATTTCCTTTGCAAGTACTTTTGTCAAGCACAAAGAGGGAGCTTCCCCTCCTAATTTGAAGAGCACTCATTGCGTAGTGTGCATAGCTGTCCGTACCAACTCTTACTCCAGAGGTGCTAGTTGTTATGCCAACAACATGGAGATCCGGTTCGATGTGGGTGGAAAGACTCATATCCTAAAGGCCATCCGAGACAGCAACGTCAGGACTATTTCCTTCCGACGAATGGAGAGACTTATGCGTCATGACATGGTTTAGTGGGCTGCCGAGTGCACTTTGACACCTACACAGGAGGGACAGCATAAGACCGAGTATCATCCTGACATTCAGCAGTTGAGAGTTAAGCATGGGAAGCTTTTCAGTGACATTCCACCAGGGAGACCTCCAGACAGGGGTATTGAGCACATCATAGAGCTTGAGGAGGGCGCCAAGCCCGTCATGATTACTCTTTATAGGCATCCAAAGCGGCTTAAGGATGAGATAGAGAAGACTATCAAGGAACTGCCTTCTATGGGTCACATTCAACCAAGTAAATCACCATTTGCTTCTTCAGTTGTTCTAGTGAAGAAGAAAGATGGTACACTTCGTATGTGCAGATTACAGAGTCCTGAATAAGAGGACTATTAAGAACATATATCCCATACCCTGTATAGATGAGCTTATTGATGAGCTCCATGGTGCCTGTTACTTTTTGAAGATAGACTTGAGATCGGGATATCACCAGATTAGAGTTCGTGAGTAGGATGTTGAGAAGACCGCGTTTCGCTGTCATTGTGGACATTTTGAATTTGTGGTTATGCCATTTGGGCTAACCAACACTCCAGCGACATTCCAGTCCACCATGAACATGGTCTTCCACTCACATCTGAGGAGATATGTACTTGTCTTCTTCGATGATATTTTGATCTGTACAGCAGGAGCACTTGGCTCATTTGGATCTGATACTGACATTTTGGAGAGGGAGTCGCGTATGCCAAGAATCAAGTAATGATTGAGGATGGTGAGTTGTTATACTTAGAATATTATCGGTCACGGAGTCTTAGGATGGATCTGAGAAGATCGTGCTATCTGTGGAACGCTCTCTAAGCGAACCTTACGGTATGTGAGGGGATTCCTTGGGTTATGTGGTTTCTATCGCAGATTTGTCAGTGGATATTCATGCCATGTAGCACCTATGACAGATTTGTTGAAAAAGGGTGCATTCATTTGGACTCCTGAGGCACAAGAGTGTTTTGTGAGGTTCAAGGAGCTTATGACTACATGTCCAGTGTTGGCATTGCCAGATTTTACGAAGCCTTTTTAGCTTTAGTGTGATGGTTCTGGTGAGGGCATTGGAGTGGTTCTTATGCAGGACAAGCACCCGATTGTTTATGAGAGTAGAAAACTCAGAAGACCTGAGAGGGTTTACAGTATATATGATAAGGAAATGCTGGCCATAATGAATGCCTTGGCCAAATTTAGGCAATATTTAGTGGGCAGTAAGTTTTGCATTAAAACTGATCATAATAGCTTGAGGTATTTCCTAGGGCAGCGAGATTTGAATGACCGTCAACAGAAGTGGGTAAGTTACAGGCATATGACTTCGATATCACCTATATCAAAGGTACACAGAATGTGGTTGCTGACGCTCTTTCACGCCGGCCTGATCTGAGTTCTATGGTACAGATTGCAGAGGATTGGAGACATTTGATTGTGGTAGAGTATGCCAAGGATACATGGGCATTTGGTCTTATTGAGGGATCTATACTGGATTTTCTTGATCCCAGGGTCAGAGGTGAAGAACACCATTCTGCGGGTTTTCCATGACGTACCTACAGCAGGGCATCCCGGGTACTTTAAGACATACAGACAGGTTCGGGAGCGATTTACATGGAAGGGTCTTAAGGCAGATGTTCTTCAGTATGTGCGTGAGTGCCCTGTTTGTCAGCAGAACAAGCAGGAGAACACGTATCCGGCAAGGTCGTTGCAGCCACTTCCGATTCCTGACAGGAGGTGGGAATGCCTGTCGATGGATTTTATTACGGGCTTGCCCAAAGCCCAAGGACGGGATTGCATATATGTAGTTGTGGATCAGCTGACGAATTATGCCCACTTCTTTCCGATCACCACCACTTACACAGCTACACAGGTCGCAGAGGTATTTTTCCGTGAGGTTTTTAGATTACATGGGTTGCCTCAGAGCATAGCTAGCGACAGGGATAGTCGATTCTCGAGTCACTTTTGGCAGGAGGTGTTCCGACTTTGTGGGACCGAGCTTACACTGAGCACCAGTTACCACCCGCAGACTGATGGTCAGACGAAGATAGTGAACAAAGAAGGCTACCTCAGGAATTACATTGCAGGGCAACAAAAGGCGTGGGTCAAGTGGATATACTTATGTGAGTATTGTTACAATACCACCTATCACATGACCATTCAGATGTCCCCCTTCATGGCGTTGTATGGTTATGAGGCACCTAGTTTTCTTGATTTTCTGCTGAGTGACAGTAGAGTGCCTAGTGCTGGAGATTTATTGCAGGAGAGTTAGGACATTATGAGGGCTCTTAAGGAGAATATTGCTAAGGCACAGAATCAGCAGAAGCAGTATGCATATCAGAAGAGGACAAAGAGATCTTTTGAGGTGGGAGACATGGTATATCTCATGCTGCAGCCCTACCGTCAGTCTACTCTCAGGAAGAGTGGATCAGAGAAGCTCAAGCCACGGTATTATGGTCCTTTCAGGATTTTGAGGCGTGTTGGAGAGGTGGCTTATGAGCTAGAGCTTCCTGTAGATAGTAAGGTCCACAATGTTTTTCATGTGTCACGCCTCAAGAAGGCGTTAGGACATCGTGTGGTACCTTCAGCAGTATTACCTCCCTTAGATGATGAGGGAATGTTGATTTTAGTACTTGAGTCGATCCTGGAATACAGGGAAAGACAGCTACGCAGGAGAACTATCAGGGAATATTTGGTGAAATGGAGAGATTTACCAGTAGAAGATGCTACGTGGGAGAGTGAGGAGATTTTGCAGCATCCGGAGTTGAGATTGCTTGAGGACAAGCAATTTCAGGAGGGGCGGACTGTAATGTCCCCTTCCAGTTGACATCTCTCAGTTCATGAGATTAGCCTATTATGTAACCCTCGTAGGCTGATAGGGTGGATAGAGGGTCTTGTTGAGGCATTGCTTGGCTTCAATTATCAGAATCATGCAGTTTGGCTTTCGTTCGGGGTCGTTTGGACATCATTTGCTTGACTTACTATTTTTAGTAAGTGGAGACACTCTGCGGAGCACCCCTGCTATTTTTAGCAGTATGGTCTGGTCATATGCAGATTCAGTCACTTATCATCTGGCTTCAGACGGTTCGTCAATTGGACCTATTTTGAGAGAGATATTAATATTTATTTGCCAAAATAAATATTAATTAAATTAAAGCTTATATTATTAAGTTATAATATAATTAAATATTATAACTTAAGTGACTTTATGGAAGGGGTCGACCATCATGAAGAAGGGGTCACTTTTCAATTATTATTTATAATTAAAAGGGTGTCCAAACTATTGAAAAATTAAAAGAGAAATTTAAAGTTTATTTAAATGATGCTTTTTTGAAGGAAGTCGACCTAAGTGAGAAATTATAAGTTTTCCTTTGAGAGGGGATTGGGCATTATGTTATGAAATCGATTTTTGCCAATTACTTTTTCAGAGAACTAAGCCAAGGGTATCAGTTTTCATCTGCATTGGAGAACTAGCCATCTTTAGTGTCTGCAGTTCAGAGGTTGTGAAATATCAGCTGATTTATTGCTTGTCAGAGAGATAGCTTCATCCAGAAATCATTTCAGAGCTTATTCAGAAGATATATTTTCAGAGTTAAATCCAGAAATCATCCGGAGAAGAGAAAATCATTAGCGGCTGGCTTAGTGTTCATCTAGCATCCATATTCAAGCCGTACAGATCTCTTATTTGCTGCTGTTGGGCCGTACCTTGAAGTACAGGGCCGTACTTTCTTCCTAGGGCAAAATGCCTCACTTCTTGGCATTCTGACTTCACCAAAGGGGGCACCTATTCCTCTAGAATCATCTGCCATCTTCCGGCGGAGGGAGAAGTTGATATTTTTGATTGGCTGTACATTTCAAGCTCTTTCAGGTGACTGCAAATCAGGTTTTTAAATATCATATTTTGTTGTGTATTCAATCTGCATGTTAGAGATTTACCTTTGTAATCAACTGGAAAGAATAATGATTCCATATGCTATCATTTTAGAGACTCAATTGCTTCAGTTTGTACTTTCTGGAATTTATTTAAATTTTTAGAAGTATTTCTTTCAAAATCGCATTCTTCATTATTGCATGCAAAAACCCAAAAAAATTCAAAAGCACCCAAAAACAAAAAAATACATTCAGTTTTTAAAATAGTGAGAACAGGGGTTCCTACACAATCTCTTCTCGACTAGTCTGCTTGTTCAACGAGCTATCAAACGCGGTCGTCCGAGTCCCAGAGCTCCGACAACTGACGTTTGAAGATGAGCTTATAAGGAGACTTCATGTCACAGGAATACTTCACATGGTGTAACTGAGCCCCTGTAGCTCAGGGGCGCCCTTTAAAATGACATCTGAGTTGCAGAGTTTGCTGATGAGGTCTTCCTGACATCAGTGCTACTCCAACCCAGCTTTGCAATGCACCAAGTTGCCTGTTAATCCGACGTTCTGAGAGATTGTCGCAGGGAATCTACCAAGCACGTAATTTAACGGGCGGACTGGCATAAAATATTCATTGTATTTCTGTAGGCCAGGGGCGCCTAGCCTTTAGGCTTGTCAAATGAAGTATTTCGCATTCGAAGTCTTCACGGGATTTGAGCGTAATTACTTTATCTATCTAACGAGCCCAGCCGTCAGCCTTCGGGATTTGGCAAACGCTCGTACGTGCGAGGTCTTTGGTGAAATACTGCAAAACAAAGACAGCTAAAAAAATGGTTAAGTCTGGTCGTGTATTCCATCTTGGGAAAGGCGCCTTTCTATTTGAGGTCTTAGAAGCAGTTTTCTCGCTTTGTTACCTCTAGAGACTTCTCTTGTGGGTCCTTCTGGTTACGCGTCGGAAAAGATGGTGCACGAATCAGGTCATCCCAGCTCCTTATATCAGAGGTCAAAGTAGGGCATCTGGTTGAGAGTTGCACTTTCGTCAAAATGGTGTTTGTGCCTTTTCAAGCCAGGGGTGCCTTTACTTTTGAGGTCCTTAACACAACTTTCAGATGCCTTGCGTATATTCGTTGGATGCGAAATACTTCTAGTCATGTAGTGAGCTTGGTTGCCTGTCAGCAGGGTTCACCGTTCGTTGTCAGCAGCTGTCTGAAGCGTCAGATGGGAGTTTGGAGAAATGGTTGTTTGGTACCTGAAAATCAATTTAATCAAGGGCGCCTAATTCTTTGAGGTGTTAAAAGATGGATTTTGTAGTGATGACTCCCAGCAGACATTTCTTCTTTGCTCTGCAGGATTCGCGATGGATACACTTAGTCTCAGCATCACCCGGTCACCCGAAAATCAGTGTCGAAGATGGCCAGTTGTAACTTTGTAGTTAGCTACAAAGTAGGAAGTTAATAAAAAAAATGCAATATCTTGAGCAAATGGACGCCTATGAAATCAGTGAAGTTCGCCAGTGAACTCTAAAGCTTCATATGGTTTGTCAACTGGATTAAAATAATAATTAATATTTATTCTTGCATTTTTAAGCATTAATGGCAATTTTCTAAAGATGGCGCCTTTGCAAATTGCATGATGACTATTAATTTATTATTATTTATTTCTGGACTCAGTGTCAGTATCAGTTTAACTGAAAGGGGGTCCAATTAGAAGCCTTCTATTTTGGTTAAGGTTTTGAATCTTGCAGTGAACAAGATGGTACAAATTTTTCTTATTTAAACATGGTGCCATAATTAATCATTCATACAGCTTCAAGAGAAATTCGCAATTCTTTAGAGCAAAGGCGATTTTTCAGAGCAAGGGCGAATTCTTCATCAGTTTTCAAAGGCGATTTCACCAAACACATTCTTTTGCAGGTTAAAGTTCACATTCATCAGCAAGTTTGAAGAACAGAGGCGATTTTCATAGAAGAAAGAGCTTATTAAAAACGTCTTTTTCCTCCTTAATTCTCAAATTTCTCTCAAAATACAATTTGCATGTTCTTGAAATTGGCGAATTTGACAAGTCTCAACATCTGGATCATTTCTATATAGCTTCCTCGAATTAAAATCGTGCGCTTGATTTTTCAGGAATTTTTAACTTCAGAACATTCGTTATCAAGTTTCTAATTTTCTCAACTGAAAACTCTCATGGTCGAGTAGAAGTCATATTTTCGCATTTCTGATGTTTTGGGTTGTCTTAGAATCTTTTTTCGGACAAAACCCATATCTCAGATTTTTCGCCGAAAATAACTCTTCAAAAGGCTATTTTTAGCCTCACAGAAATCTTGTCAGAGCATAGTCGAGTTCACAGTCAACAGGCGAGTTTTTCAAAATGCAGTACACTCAGCTCGAATACAGGACCAAATCAATATTTACTCATGACTTCATCGGGACAGTTGAGACAAATCTTCACAAAGTGTTGCTAGAAGCAGTATTAGATCCAATCAAGATCAGAGATTCGATTATTCAGAACATTCAGCAATCCGGGTTATTGGAGGCCGCTTCCATACCTATCTCCGTTCATTGTGTTGAGTTTGTGATAGCTTGTATTAAGCATTACAACTCTACTACTCGTGAGATAGTATTAGTAGATGGATGAGTCATTTGCAGTCTCAAGCCTTTGGACATTGAAAGGAGTTTTGGTATACGTTAACACCCTAACAGTCTAGTTATTTCTATGGAGCAGTGCGAGCAGGTGTTTAATGCTGATGTGGACAAGTGCTAGAGTAAAATGGCAGAAAGATGGTTAAAGCAAGCGAAGAACAAATTGCCAAACAATGTGGGTCGTGGTGAGTACAAGGATGAGTACACGATTCTAATTACACTCTTGAATCATGTCTCAGGTCAATCACATGCAAATGTTTTCCAGCCCTGGATGTATTACATTATTGGTCGCATCATATCTGGGCAGGAGCATTATGATTGGGCGTCCTTCATCAGCGATATTATCCACAAGCAGATCACCGATTTCTTAGTTGCTCATGACTTTCACATGTGTTCTTATCTCGTGTACTTGATTGCTTATCAAGGTCAGTTCCGAGGACTAAACACCGTGGGAATTCTCAGTGTTTAGAAAGTCTATCCATATTATGACCAGCTTGAGTTCACTAAGGCTGAACGTCATTTCAAGCGTGTTCACGAGGCTTTCCTGACTTATACAGTGAGAAATTTGGACCGGGAGTTGCACTTTCGTATCTCGGCAGTTGCTAGAGCAGCGATGGATGGTTGGGCAGATTGGTTTATTCAGTTCCCGACATACACCTACATCTGAGTATATGGATTTACAGGGAATCCAGCTATGCTTCCACGTTATCCTTTGGATAAGACAGTTTTTATGGAGTTCCTGAGGCAGTTGCATGGTGTTCATGGTCTTTTACGTTGCAAGCACAGACCATCTGCCACTTTTCCTTTTCAGTTTGGAATATATTGGTGCAAGTCGACAGTTGATGCCAAAGTTTCAGGACAGGAGCTCGAGAAATATCATCTAAAGTATCTTGTTGAGGCATGTGCTTATGATCTTTGGGGTCATTACACAATTCGCCTTGTTGGACGCACATATCATAAGCCCTCTATGGAGGATTATTGGGCAAATTGCGCAGATGACTTCGAGGTTCGCAGACGTAGCTATGGTTGCTAATCTCTCTCATAGATTTCTGTTTTCTTGTCAGAAGATGTGGGAGGTTTATCAGATGATGAGGGAGAGGTCCTTCCTCAGTTTTTCAGAGAGCAGGTTGATACACAGCCGTTGCCGGCAGTTGATTGGTACGCCAAGGAGTACGCAACAGTGAAAGAGAGGTCAAGTAGAGTTATTCAAAATAGTATACTTTACCTCGACAGTAAGAAGACCAGGAGGGTGAGTGTGCCTAGAGCAGAGCTGCCAGTGGTGAATCCTTCGCTACCTTCCTTGTCAAAACCTAAACAGAAGAAGAGGAGTAACCCTCCTAAGAAAGGTCAAGCGCCAAACAATTCAAAAGGTAAGGCACTTGCCATTGATACACACACGAAGCCTGATAGACAGCCCATCACAGAGCCAGTTCAGAGTCCGCCAGTGCTTGAGGTTCAGCCTCAAGTTCCTATACCAGTTCCAGAGCAGTCGCCACTCGCAATTCACGTTGAATTGGATTTAGACTCTCCTTCTCGCAGAATTTTTTCTACGTATTCACTCTCGTCGCAATCTCCTGGTTCTAGTACAGATCCTTCCAGTAGCATTAGCCGAGACCAGTCTTGGATTGAGGCCCAGCTGGGAAGGAAGAGGAGGCAGTCATCCTATGTCCTTAATCATTCCAATTTTGATTAGATTTATCAGGATGTGCCAGACAAGAGGATCAAGAACATGGTCCACGTGGAGAGGAATATTGACATGGAGATTGTCGTTGAGACTGCTATACCTCCACAGGGGAAGAGCTTGGATGAGTTAGAATCTCAAAACTTTGAGGTTATCACAGTCAACCTTGGTTGTAGCACACGCCAGACTCAGGTTGACCTTCTACAGGTTGCTATAGACAGTGCCAGGGATAGAATGCTGAAGGACGGAGAGGATAAGGCAGCCCTCAAGGCTGAAATCAGACAGCTTCGTCTGTACATTTCTAGCCTTATACACAGGACAGATGTCATCGCCACCCTCCCACCGATGCTTGAGCCTCCAGTAGAACAAGGTCAACTAAATCATTTGGTTGCATATGGCAAGCGTTTGGATGAGTGGGAGGAAGAGTTTGTTGCTAGAGGCCATGCTATGCTTATAGAGTTATATCAGTTGCAGTACAATGCGCGAGAGCTCTGTATTCGTCTCCAGGATGAGGAACGAGACATGGCAATTAATAGACCCCGGGATAATATTATGATTGCTCACCTGAGTATGGCATATGAATCAGTCATAGATGCAGAAGATAAGGAAGCTATCTACTCTTGGAAAACACAATTGGTTTTCAAGGCAAAGATAGAAGAGACTATGGCGTCAGAGTTGGTTGAGAGTAGAGAGCACATTACTAGTGCACTCCGGTCTGTGAGAACCTTAGTATCTCGCTTACCGTGCCGATATCAGATCAAGGGTGGTGCTTATGTTGAGCTTACTGATGTTTAGTCAGAGCTCCAAGCACTCATTCATACCATTTTCAGTAGGGAGACCGTTGGCTGTAAGATTTCTCAGCTTACAGTCATGTTAGCATTGTTCGATGAAGCAACAAGGAGCAGAGGTGAACTTCAGTCCCAGATCACAGCTGGTGAGGACATGCTACATAGGCATAGCATTCTTCGACAAAGTATCAGAGCTCCAGACAGTGATGCAGTTAACAATTTCGTTGAGGGATTGGTGGTTCGAGTTCACGATCAGTAGACTTTAGTTCCCACCTCTCAGAATAGACATTTTACATAGGAGTTAAACTTGGCGTTACTTTCTCAAGTTAACTTGCTGTCTCATCTCATGCATATCTATTCTGAGATCAACGTTATTTACTTGGAGTTTTATTTAGGGTTTACGTTAATTTATGGTAGGGTTCCAATTAACATGCTTTCAATAAGGACGTGCATGCTTGCACAATTGTCCATTTTTAGATTAGATGTTTCGGTTAACTGATGGTAGTTTTCCAGTTAACTGTATAGTTTCCTTTATTAGGGTTTAGCAATAAATCTTGCATGCATTGCAAGACTGTAGTTGACTCAAGGTGATTTTAGGGTTCCCTACACCTTTTGATGTATATAAATAAGAGCTTTTGCTCATTTGTACATAACTTTTGCACGAGAGAGAAATATATGTTGTGCCTACCTTGCCTTCAATATTGCTCGCTCTGTATCTGTTCATGCGTTTTTGCTATTATGATGAATTGTTATGCCACATTGGGTTTCATGCAATTATAATGGTGAATTCTTTCCTTAGTTAGATCAAATCTGTTTTGTGTTCAATAAACTTGTCCAGATTGAGCTGATAGTTGTGCCACCTTGCCTTCAAGTTGAGAATCTGAACTTGGTTATTGTGTGATGTGTGTGAATAATAAACTTGTCCAGATTGAGTTGATAGATGTGCCACCTTGCCTGCAAGTTGAGAATCTGAACTTGGTTTATCGTATATTGTTGTTCCGAATAAACTTGTCTAGATTGAGCTGATAGATGTGCCACCTTGCCTTGAAGTTGAGAATCTACATTTGTTTATCGTTAGATAGTCACCCTTGCTCCATTTCCTCATGCTCAGTTTTCTTGAGCAAACTGGATAGATTTTAAGCAATTAGCCTAGTTGTAGTTAGTGATTTGCGAAACCAGAAAATAGTCAGCTGCAACGTATAGAGTTTTCGTGAAAGCCTTGTACCCCTACAGCTGAGACAAAAAGACAGGAGATAGTTTAGATTACTTTTCCCTTTCCAAGCATTTTTGTTAAGCACAACAAGGGAGCTTCCCCTCCTAATTTGAAGAGCACTCATTGCGTAATGTGCATAGCTGTCCGTACCAACTTATACTCCAGAGGTGTTAGTTGTTACGCCAACAAAATAGTAAGTCCAGAAATAGTCACTCATGAAAATGCATTTGTCATCCCTCTGAAGCTCTCTGAAAACCCAAAAAGATACCTCCTAGAAAATAAGAAACCCTAATTCGGCCTTTGACTAGCCTACAGGCCTTTGAAATAGGCTAATGGTCTCAAAAAGGACTAGTGTTGAGAAGGGTACATTACAATCCTCCCTCCCCAAGATTGCTTGTCCTCAAGAAATCGCAAGTTTGGATGTTGCAAAATCTGCTCATCCTCCCAAGTAGCATCTTCAATTGGTAAATTCTTCCACTTCACCAAATACTCTTTGATAGATCTCCTTCTCAAAGAGCACTTCCTAAAATCTATGACTGCCTCTGGAACCAAAACCAACTGTCCCTCCTCATCCAATGGAGGCAAATCCGAAGAAGCTACAACATTGTGCCCAAGCGCATTGTTGAGGTGTGACATGTGGAAGACATTATGCACCTTGCTACTCGCCGGTAGCTCTAACTCATAAGCCACTTCTCCAACTCTCCTGGTGATCCTGAAAGGCCCATAGAAATGTGGTTTAAGTTTATCTACTCCACTCTTATTGAGAGTGGATTGTCTGGAATCTCAAGTAGACCATATCCCCAACCTCAAAAGTGTGCTCTATACACTGTTGATTGGCATACATCTTCAAGATTAACAATGAAATAACTTCATATTTTCATATAGAACCATAACAAATCATGACAGCAAATGGAGACCATTGAATTTCAGACTTAAAGGTATATTTTGAGACCTCATACAATGAATTGCAGACCTGTTAATAGTCATATAACAGCAGAAAATGCTTGCAAACTTGCATCACATGGAAAATATGAAAGTTGCCAATGAACACATTGAACCTCACGCCAAAGAACAGCTACATGAAATCCAAAGAAGGGCAGAATATAGGTCTATACAACAGAAGACCTGCTCATAACAATTCCTCAAGAGGCACAACTCCCTAGGAGGGGTGATTTTCCCTCTAAATTCAAAGCTTCAGCAATAAATTCAAGTGGGGATTCCAATAAACCAATTCCTAGAATGATTTTTCAATCACACGTGGAGCTATGAATGAGTTTCACCTTTAGCCACTGTCAAAATATGGGTTTCCAAAATTTTGGAAATGTAGATCAAACTACTGAAAATGTCTCTAAATGCCTCCAAACACCACCAAAATGAAGAAAAATCCCAAACACACACAAACCATCAAACCCACATCAGAGAACCAAGAAGATTTTCATCATCCAATGTCCAAAATGATTGAAATCAGAACTTTGTGAACACACAATGTGATCCTTAAAGTAGAATCACCCTTTTTTGGCTAGGGTGAATCTTTCACCACCAAAACCAGCTACAAATGGTGAGGGTTTTTGTCCTCATCTTGCAAAAATAGAACCCTAGAAGCATTCCAGCAATATCCTGTTATGTTGCCAAATGATAGATGATCAAATGAGAACCAAAGAGATGCTTTTATAGACGTGAGAGGGAAATTAGGGCAACCACGTTTGAATTCTTTTCCCTCCAAGACTCCCATGCCCCTTCATGAACTTTTGATTTTGTTTTAGAATCCTTATGTCTCCCCTAGAGTGGCATCCACCTTTTGAGGCTTATAATTTGGCCTTTTAAAAACAACTAATTTAACACCTTTACCTAGGCGTGAGACAAGGTACTTTTTGATGACCCCAAGACCCTCACTTAAGTTATAAAGTGACTTTATAACATAACTTAAGTGATAGAAAAATACAAATATTAACTTAATTAACCTTAGTCTCACCAACAGCCAAATAGAAAATATAATACTATTGGAGTAACAGAGGCCAGAACCAGTTACCAGAAATACACTTACTAAAAATAGCAACTGCTAAAAATAGTAAGTGTTCCCAAACACCAAATTGGCACAATCTGAGATGTGATGAGACTTACTATAAATAGTAAGTACTGAAAATGGCCACTGCTATAAATAGTAACCACTGCCAGAAAAGCACTGAAAACCACCACAAAGCCCATACAGGCTCTGAGTCCCCTAACCAACTCCACATAGCCTAGGAGAACCCTAGAATAGGCTAATTAAACAATCCAGTTGATTAGTTGCAAGAAGGGGACATTATAGTATGCTGATATAGCGTTTGCCAATCTAACAGTGTCTAATCAGCCACAAGAAGGTATGAATTCTTCACATATGCATGAGGTAATGGTTGTGGATGCAAGCCACAAACAATTTGATTTTGTGCATCACAACATAGAAGATGTAAAGAGGACTCAAAGCAGGTGTGATGAGTGGCTAATATGGGCTAAGGAAGCCAAGTTGTTGGCTGCTTGAGCTAAACAACACCTACAAAAAGTTAAAGCAAAGGTTGTGCGCATGGACCAGGAAAAGCAAGTAAGAAAAGAAGTGGTGATGACATCAACAAAATGAGGTAAACTTTTGGACCATTCACATGACAACCCTGAATATGAAAATAATATTTCCACTCAAGAGGTTTATGAGATGGAGTTCCAAAACCATTGGAAAAATGCCTCAATACTTACTACAAAAGTGGAGTGGTTAAAATCAACTAATGCTGATTTGGTGATTTCAGATGTTGTCCCTGTGGTGTACAGAGTAATAGTAAATGCTGAAATACCAATTTTTGTGTGACTGTAATGTCCCTTGCCGGTTTGGTCTAAAATTTTCACTTTCACCAATCGGAAATTTCGTCAAACAGTTTATTTGCAAACTTTTTCTTGGCTGGAAATGCTCTCAGTTTTGCTTTTCACTTGGTAAGGATGATAAAATGCATAAAATACTAATCAATAATGCCAAAGACTCCTTAAACCACTAAGATCTAAAGCAGATAACTGTTAATGAATTTCCAAGTGAAATGGATGATTTTAATCAAATGCAACGCTCAATCTAACCATAGGCATTTTTACAAACATATCAGGTGCAATTACAAATCTCCTTATCAATGCTTTTATTCAACTACAGACTCCAATTATGTTATACAATGCAGAGCTATAGACTATATGAAACCCAAGACCAAATGCAATCTCAATCTGCAGTGTACAACTGAATTCTAATCTTCATAGGAGCAGGTTTACAAATATCTATACTCAGAATGTCATTACATCTTATTCTCAATTGATTCATAACAGCAAATGGTAAATATAGAGATTATTTTATCTCGGACCTGGGACTCAGCCTGAAAATGATTGTGACGCCTCAGTGACTTTCTCGAGATGTAGACGCAGCAGCTAAAGCTTCCTTCCCTAGTCGATATTCTTGGAGGATGAGTCGCCCAGCCCATACGTCCCTTGCAAAGTCGCTTATGAGATGTCTACGTCTACTGCCGGCTTCTTGAAATTGTCTTCACCCGCTTGAATAAATATATCGATATTTTTCCCAAATTTGTCTTTACCCGGCAACCACAACTCCATGCGATGTCTTTGATTGTAATGAGCTTTGCTCAAACTACTCTTAATCTCTTCAATTTGCAGCCTTGTAATTTTCGTCAAACAGTTTGTATGCAAGGTGCTATATTGCTGGTATGAAGTTTCAGATTGTTGTTTGATGTTTGTGTTGAGGGCCAAATTGTTTGAATGCTTGAAAATAACTTGTACAATGCTTATGCAATTGTCTAAATGCAATGCAATCACTTTTTGTATTTTTAGGTGCAAATAGATGAGAAACTACATGTATAAAATGCAGCTACAGCCAAGAGACATTTCATCAAACACTTGGGATGCATACTATTAAGCGGATTACAAATGATATTTGATTGCACAAAAACAACTATAATTGAGCAACTACTTATTTCTCCTTATTTCATATAATTGTTCAATACAATGCTTGTCCAAAATAGCCAAGACTCTTGGCAAATTACAATGATATTCAAATATGGTATTTGCTGATATGAATGCAACCTACAGCTGAAACTTATAACTCCTATGATGCAATGCTATTATGAATGTTAAACACAGGAACCTGGAGGAATGATGACGCCTTGGAGAAGAGTTGATGTAGCAATCAAAAACCAAGCCAAATGTCTTCTCCTTGAATTAAATCAAATTCCTCTAATGGCCGCCCCTGTTGCTGATGTGTGCACCTTGTTTCCAGCTTCTAACACTTCACAAATGCCTCCTCTAGAGTCGCCTAAGCCTCCACAATCAAGCGCCACCTTCTTCACAAGAAATCGATGCCTTGAGGAGCTTCCATGAATAAAATCGAATTATTCTTGCAAGCTGATATATGTCTGCAACTTCTGATTTTTAATTAGAATTCTCCAATTATATATTCGTCCTCCAAAATGTGCAAACAATGAAGAATGAAGATGCCAAAATATCCTCCAATGCTGCTCCAAATCGATTTATACCAAAATTGGCTTTCGGCCACAAATTTTGGTCAATGAGTAGTCTGAAGTAACCACTCCAATGGCTGCAACCCTTCAAAAGATATTTCACTTCCTCAGTTATGCTGTCAATTGGAGTTATCGTTCCCAAAGACACTATTCTGCAGAAAGCTCCAAAGCTCCACAATGCTCATAAGGTGTGATGACAAATGCTGTATGAGAACAATGGCAGCCAACACCCTCATTTATATTTTTCTTTCACCTCAATAGGGCAGCTTCTAGAAGCATCAAATTATTTTATTATTAATTTTAATTTTATAAGTTACATTTGCACTTTATAATAAAATAATAATTCATAACATAAAGTGCAAATATAACATCACCTTATAACATGAGGTTTCTAAAAATAGAAACATATTAATTAATCATTAGAACACCTCCATATGAATACTAAATCCCCAAAGAAGCCAACTGCCAACAAGACATCTGCCAAGAGGACCCTCTAAACATGCTCCATTAGCCTACGAGGGCCACTGATAGGCTAATCATGCAGATATGTCAATGCCTAGCTAGAAGGGGACATTACACTGATGGACGATTTTGTCTTCTTGCATCAATCCTTGGCCACGATTTATCTTGTTCTTTCCCGCTAGAATTTGTTGGTGTAACAACTAACACCTCTGGAGTGCAAGTTGGTATGGACACCTATGCACACTACGCAATGAGTGCTCTTCAAATTAGGAGGGGAAGCTCCCTCGTTGTGCTTGACAAAAGTGCTTGAAAAGGAAAATAAACTAAATTATATCCTGTCTTTTTGTCTCAGCTGTAAGAGGTATAAGGCCTTCAAGAAAACTCTATACGTTGTAACTAAGTATTTTCTGGTTTCGCAAGACTCAACAACAACACACAAAACTAACTTAACTATCCAATCCCCTCAAGAATTTAGAGCATGAGGAAACGGAGTGGGAATGATTATCTGACGATAAGCCGGGTACAAACTCACAACGTGAAGGCAAGGTGGCACGACTATCTGCTTGTCTGAATAGGCCTGTTGGAAATGACAACATACGATAAACCGAGTACAAATTCTCAACTTGAAGGAAAGGTGGCACAACTATTAGCTTAATCTGAATAAGTTTATTATTCACACACATCACACGATAACCAAATACAGATTCTCAACTTGAAGGCAAGGTGGCACATCTATCAGCTCAATCTGAACGATTTTATTGAACACAAAACATGAAGGATAGCCAACTAGGACAATAAATTGCATAGGCGAGACACGCATACAATCTACGATCAAACTAGCCACTATATCTAACTAAAGCAAGAATTCACCATCATAATTGCATGAAACCCAAGTGGCATAACAATTCATCATAATAGCAAATACTCATGAACAAATACAAAACGAGCAATATTGAAGGCAAGGTAGGCACAGCATATATTTCTCTCTCGTGCAAAAGTTCGTGAACATAAACAAAATAGCAATACTATAGGCAAGGTGGGCACAACATGTATGTTATCATGCAAAAGTTATGTACAAATGAGCAAAAGCTCTTATTTATAGACATCAAAAGGTGTAGGGAACCCTAAAATCACCTTGAGTCAACTACTGTCTTGCAATGCATGCAAGATTATTGCTAAACCCTAAGAGAGCAAACTATACAGCTAACTGGAAAGCTACCATTAGTTAACCGGTACAAATTAATCTAAATGGACAATGTGCAAGCATGCACGTTCTTATTGAAAGCAAGTTAACTGGAACACTACCATCAGTTAACGTAAACCCTAAATACAACTCCAAGTGAATAAAGCTAATCCCAGAATCGACATGCATGAGATGAGACAACGAGTTAACTTGAAAAGGTAACACCAAGTTTAACTCCTATGTGTAATGTCTATCTTGAGAGGTGGGAAATGAAGTCTACTGGCAGTGATCTCGAGCAACAAATCCCTCAACGAGATTGTTAACTGCATCAGGATCTAAAGGTCGTCACAATTCACTACTTGTATGCAACTTGAGCAATCTTGGCAATCTTTGCACACTCAAACTAGCATTTCACTGAATGGTAACTTTGGCGGCTCCGTAACTGAAGTGATGGCCATTATCTCTTCTCTAGCTTGACGTCTGTGATGCTTTTCCTTAATGAAAGAGTGTTGCATGACAAAATTGCGAAGTTTGACTGCTCACACTTTGATTATGAGAAATGTAAACGAACTTGCTGCACATGCAAAATTCCAATGGTATCAACCCTCTAAACCGGCTTTGGAATACAATTGTGTTGTGACCTTTTCACACCTCGCCCCATTCAAAATGGGGACCCCCTAAATTTTTCTCCATTCGGGTCTTTTGGCTTTGCCTTTTTGGTTTGTCTCTCTCGGTTTGTTCCTTCCATTTGCTAGTGTACTTACCATTTGACCTGGATTTGAATTATGATTAAGTCTGAAGGGTTTTTCAATGAATTAGGGTTTATAATTTTTAGACTAGTTTGAGGTCAAATCGATTGGATAATCAACTTTTGAACTTAGCACTGTTTTTAGGATACTTCTGGCAAGATCTCTCTGAATTTTCACTGAATTCCAACAACTTTCTATTTTTAGTAAGTGTCAATTTAGGGTTTGTTTTCTTGAGATTTTCACGTTCTGACAATGACACTACATTCTGAGCACTTCGAGTTCATTTCAGGCAAAATTTGAGCAGAAATGGATGACTTTCTATTTTTTAGTAGTTCTGCCTTCGGAGGCAATTTCCAGGGTTTACATGTTGAATTTCAGATGCATGTTTGGATATTCTTTGTGGGTTTTCCGAGACCTTCGTAGTGATATGACATGCAAAATAGGATAACAACTTTCAGCATTCAGCCTTCGGAGGCAGATATTAGGGTTTGCATGCAGATTTTCTTAGTGCATGTTGGCATATTCTTTCTGGGTTTTCCAAGAGCTTCGCAACGGTGTAACATGCAAATGGAACAAATCACTTTTTTGAAACTTGCTATTTTTAGCCAGTGCTTGCATATTGAAATTTTTTTTGGGTTTTTCAAGATTTTTCGGGCAGTGTGACATGCAAAATCATCTGATAGCCAGTTGGTCACTTTTCAGCTACTTTCTATTTTTAGCATGTACGCTCCGACAGTTGCCCCACACTTCAAAATCACGAACACAGTAACATGTAACAGAAACGAGGTCAAACAGAGCTCATTTGAGGCACATGCAGGAAAATTAGGGTTTCGAGCTTGAGGACTCAAAATGAGGAATTAGACATCAAAATGTCCAAAACTGAAGTATCCCCCATGATCAACATCTTCCGAGGAGTCTGCTGGCCAAATTTGAAGACAATCAGAGCACTTACTATTTTTAGTAAGGCGTTTCTGAGACCGGCTATAAATAGAAAGTCAATCTTAGGCGCCAGCACAGACAGGCAAATTTACCAACGTTGAGCATGGCATCCAAGTTTCAACATGAACGGAGCTAACGAAGTCTCAAAATCAAGCAGCTGCTATAAATAGTAAGTCACTCCAAAGCCCGCCAAAAAGCAGGTCATCACGAAATCTTAGGGTGAATAGGTCAAACATGCAATGAGGACACCTTGGCACGAATTTCAAGACAAACGAAGTTGCAGAGAATGGAAAATCAAACACTTGCTATTTTTAGTAGGTTGGCACAGAGGAATTAGGGTTTCCTAAATTCAAGGGCAAGACAAGATAGTCATGCAAAAATAGCATCCGGCCATGGTCCCCACACTTCAGGCATCCAACATATGAAATTTGAAGACATTCTAAGCAATTGCTATTTTTAGTAATTTGCTAAAAATAGCAGGGACAGGCTAGCATCAGGCCTCGACATCTCAATTACATCTCGAAAGTTGAAACAAGGCGAAATCAGGCTTTTTAGTGTCAAAAGTCAATTCAAAGCACGAAATTTGAAGAACTTTCTAAAAATAGAAAGTCAGGGCGATTTAGGGTTAGCAGGAGAAAATCACCCTAAATTTGGCAAAGGGCATGAAGCACATCAAGTTTGATAATTTTTCAAGTCCGACACCAGAATTTGTTTTAAAAGGCAAAAGACAGGCGAAAATTCTACCGAGGCAAAAATGAAGGCTCACAAGTCAAACTTGGAGTTGACCCCTCCACAGGCGCCTAAGAACTTGAAGAATAAAATTTTATCAAAAATGAAAGCTCTACATGTAATTTGCGCCCAAAGATGTTGGAGTTGGAAAATTTGCCTAAGTCATAAAACTGGAAGGAGGACCTGTGATATGGCCCACCAAGGTGATGACTTGAGAACTTTTGTCTAAGTGATGAAACTTGAAGCAAGGTACCTCAAATGCGCCCTCCATGAGTTAAGAGTTGAAAAAGTTCTATAGTGTTGAAACTGAAAGCTCCATGGGTCAAATGCGCCCCACTTTGAAAGTAACTCAAAATCTTCTAAGCGTTGAAATTTGATGCTCTCCATGTGAAATGTGCCCATCACAAGGTGACTATGCAAGGAAAGTTTCTAAGTGTCAAAATTGAAAGTTGCCCCTGCCAAATGCGAGTAACTCCACTGGGGCTATGGACGCCCGCCCGACAGTGGAGCAATATTCGTGGGAATTGTAACGACAACCTTGTCGGGGCTATAGATGCCTGACTGGCAGCGAGGCCATGACCCGGATGCTTTTGAAGTTAAGGTATTTATATAACTTGTCATAGCTGATTCCAGAGGTCAAGGTGGTTTAGAGACAGAATGAATGCACGAGGGCTTTGGATAAAGGTGTTTTGATCCAATATCGGATTCTTCTCCCCTTTTGAGTAAGGTTCCCTTTTGGTATGATGGTTTGAGAAAGATTAATCAAGGTTCAATTCTTAAAGTGTTTTTCAACACTTTCCCGTGGAGTCGCCAGATGTTGTGACCTTTTCACACCTCGCCCCATTCAAAATGGGGACCCCCTAAATTTTTCTCCATTCGTGTCTTTTGGCTTTGCCTTTTTGGTCTGTCTCTCTCAGTCTGTTCCTTCCATTTGCTAGTGTACTTACCATTTGACCTGGATTTGAATTATGACTAAGTTTGAAGGGTTTTTCAATGAATTAGGGTTTATAATTTTCAGACTACTTTGAGGTCAAATCGATTGGATAATCATCTTTTGAACTTAGCACTGTTTTTAGGATACTTCTGGCAAGATCTCTTTGAATTTTCACTGAATTCGAACAACTTTCTATTTTTAGTAAGTGTCAATTTAGGGTTTGTTTTCTCGAGATTTTCACGTTCTGACAATGACACTACATTCTGAGCACTTTGAGTTCATTTCTGGCAAAATTTGAGTAGAAACGGACGACTTTCTATTTTTTAGTAGTTCTGCCTTCGGAGGCAATTTCTAGGGTTTACATGTTGAATTTTCAGTTGCATGTCTGGATATTCTTTGTGGGTTTTTCGAGACCTTCGCAGTGATATGACATGCAAAACAGGATAACAACTTTCAACATTTAGCATTCGGAGGCAGATATTCGGGTTTGCATGCAGATTTTCTCAGCGCATGTCGGCATATTCTTTCTGGGTTTTCCAAGAGCTTTGCAACAGTGTAACATGCCAATGGAACTGATCACTTTTTTGAAACTTGCTATTTTTAGCCAGTGCTTGCATGTTGAAAATTTTTCTAGGTTTTTCAAGATTTTTCGGGCAGTGTGACATGCAAAATCATCTGACAGCCAGTTGGTCACTTTTCAGCTACTTTCTATTTTTAGTAGGTACGCTCCGTGTTGGCGTAACAACTAACACCTCTGGAGTAAAAGTTGTTATGAACAGCCTATGCACACTACGCAATGAGTGCTCTTCAAATTAGGAGGGGAAGCTCCCTCGTTGTGCTTTGACAAAAATACTTGCAAAGGAAAATTAGCTAAACTATGTCCTGTCTTTTTGTTTCAGCTGTAGAGGCACAAGGCTTTCTTGAAAGAACTTATACGTTGCAGCTGAGTTTTCTGGTTTTGCAGATCCACTAACTACAACTAAATCTAATTACTTAAATTCTATCCAATCTCCTCAAGAAAACAGAGCATGAGGAAATGGAGCAAGGTTTGACTAACTGACGATAAACGAGTTTAGATTCTCTACCTGAAGGCAAGGTGGCGCAACTATCATCTCAATCTAAACAAGCTTATTGGGCACAAAACAGATTTGAGAATTTACCATGACAATCTTATGGAACCCTATGTGGCATAACACTTGATCATAACAGTAAAGACTCACAAAACAGTTTTATCATCACAATTTCACGAAACCCTATGTGGCATAACACTTGATTGTAATGATAAAAGATTCACAAAACAGATTTATCTAAACTATGGGAGGATTTTACCATGCCAATCTTGTGAAACCCTATGTGGCATAACACTTGATTGAAATGATAAAAGATTCACAAGACAGATTTATCTAAACTATGAAAAGAATCCACCATTACAATCTCTTGAAATCCTATGTGGCATAACAATTAATCGTAATAGCGAAGACACATGAACAAATACCAAAAGAGCAATATTGAGGGCAAGGTAGGCGCAGCATATATTTCTCTCTCAAGCGAAAGTTATTTACAAATGAGCAAAAACTCTTATTTATATACATCAAGGTGTAGGGAACCCTAAAATCACCTTGAGTCATCTACAGTTCTTGGAATGCATGCAAGTTTTGCTGCTAAGCCCTAATGAAGTAAACTATACAGTTAACTGGAAAACTACCATCAGTTAACCGAAACATCTAATCTAAAAATGGACAATTGTGCGAGCATGCACGTCCTTATTGAAAGCGAGTTAACTGGAAGACTACCATCAGTTAACGTAAAACCCTAAAAGAAACTCCAAGTAAATAAGGCAAATCTCAGAATAGATATGCATGTGATGACAACATCAAGTTAACTTGAAAGGGTAACACCAAGTTCAACTCGTGTGTGTAATGTCTATCCTGAGAGGCGGGAACTGAAGTTTACTGGTCGTGATCTCGAGCAATCAATCCCTCAACGAGATTGTTAACTGTATCACTATCTGGAGCTATGAGACTCTGACGGAGAATACTATGTCGATGCAACATATCCTCACCAGCTGTGATCTGAGACTGGAAAGTCATTCTACCCCTTTCAAGTTCCTTGCCAAACACAACAAAGGCCGACATGACCGTGAAGTCGAAAATCTTTACGTGCCCAACGTCTCCCACTCAAAATGGTATGAATGAGTTCCGGAGCTCAATTAAACACGGGTAAGCTCCACGAGGCACCACCCCGGACCGATAATCCATCGTAAGCAGGATACTAGAGTCCCTACAGACCGGAGTGCACTAGTAACGTGCTCTCTACTCTCAGCCAATTTTGATGCCAAAGTGTCCTCTATCTTTACCTTGAAAACCAACTGTGTTTTCCAAGAGTAGATAGCTTCCCTATCCTCTGCATCTGTGACTGCATCATATGCCACACTCAAGTGAGCAATCATAATCTCATCCCGGGGTTTATTAATCGCCATATCTCACTCCTCATCCCTCAAGATCTACCACGGAGCTCTCTCATGCATTGCAACCATATAACTCAGAAGCATAGCACGCACCTCTAGCAACTAACTTCCTCCCATTCCTCCAAACGCTTGCCACGAAACTAAGTGATTGAGGCCAATTTTGCTCCTCACTGAGGCTCACACCTATGGAGTGTGTTAATGGCATCAGGTCTGTGAACAAGGCTAGAAATATAATGACGAAGCTGTTTGATTTCAGCCTTGAGGGCTGCCTTATCCTCTCCGTCCCTTAGTATTCTATCCCCGCACCGGCCCGTAGTAACTTCAGAAGATCAACCCGAGTCTCCGCGTAGGCCGCTACCAAGGTTGACGGTGATAACTTCAAAATCCTGAGATTCCAATTCAGCCAAGTTCTTCCCCTGAGGAGGTACGGCAGTCTCAATGACAATCTCCATGTCAGTGTTTCTCTCTACGTGAACCATGTTCTTGACTCTCTTGTCTGGCTAGTCGAGTGAAATCCCCGTAAGGGAAAAGGACATGGTCACCCTGTTTATTCAAAAATCTCATCCGGATATGGCCAACAACTTTAGACTTCACTGTGACACAACCTTTGTAGAAATAGTGGAGAAAGGTCCTATTCTTGAGAGGGTGCTTATTACCAAAGGGCTAGTCAAAATCTTTAACTCTGATAAAGAGAACTCATCTAGGGATAATCCTCATTATTGGAAAAAGAACATAAATGCTATCAATGATGTTGTCACTAACACCAAACATGTTCAAGTGGCTAATTCTTCATAGAAGCCGCAATATCCCCCTCCTCAACAGTCAATTCCTAATGCTATCCTGATAAATGTCATCAAAATCAGAATGATTGAGAACATAAGATGGCTGCCTCCTCTTCCTTCCTAGCTGAGCTTCGATCCAAGATTGGTCTCGGCTAATGCTACTAGAAGGGTCTGTACTAGCGACAGGAGGTACTGATGAGAGTGAGTGTGTAGAAGACCCACTGCGAGGTGGAGAGTCTAAATCCAATTCAATGTGAATTGGGATAGGTGACGGCTCTGAAACTGGTGTAGGATCTTGAGGCTGAACCTCAGGTACTGGCGGGCTCTGAACTGACCTTTGAACTGGCTCTGTAACCGGATGTCTATCAGGGTCCGTATGTGTAACAGTGGCAAGCGCCTTGCCCTTTGAATTGTTTAGCGCTTGTACTTTCTTGGGAAGATTACTCCTCTTCTTTTGTTTAGGTTTTGACGAGGAAGGTAG
>VDFB02105276.1:0-16606 GCA_007258455.2 Sequoia sempervirens | reverse complement strand
CTCATAAATCAAAAAATACAAAAAGAATTGTTCTGGGTATTGTCTCATTGGTTTTCTCTATTGGAAGAGACCCTTCATGAATATTTGCAGATTTTAATATGAAGTTTCTGATTTTATAAAGCAAATTCGTCATTCCTTGAAAGCCCTACCTTCTGGAGTGCTTTGGAATCCGTGCCATTAATTAATAGCCACTTTTAGCTGCCCTTTCTCATTACTAAACTAGGCGCCATCATTTTGAGGGTCTATTGCATCAGATTTGAAGTCATTTGGGTCAGTTTTGAGTGAGTTGTGAGCATTTTAGTGGATTCTAGGGTTGCTGGTTATGCATTTCAAGTTGCTGTTCTGTCATATCAGATTTTGGAAAGTGCATTTTTGGTGAAGGTTTGGTGTTAGGAAGTCTTACTAAGCTTGGTGGAGGTCACATTTTCTATTGCAGCAATTGAAGAGCTTCTAATCCTTGTTCTTGCAGGCATTCTCTATATTATTGTAAGCTGAACAGTAGTACTGTCAGCATTTCTCTCAACCTTGCTTATCATGTTTGTAATTGCCCACTGAATAAGTGGAAGAGGCTGGCTTGCCGCCTATTTACTTTGATTTGCATTGTAATATTGTACATCTCCGCCCTATGGTAGCTCCATTCCCACTCCGGGTTTGAAAGCACATTCTGGGTGTTGAGTTTATTTGAAGTTGCGTTTGTATTTCTTTCAATCTCCACCATATGGTCGCCTCATTCCATTCTGGTTTGGGTAGCACATACTTGGTGTTGAGTTACTTTCAGTTGCAGTTCTGATTTTTTGTACTGAAGATCCTCTTGCCATATGACAGCCTCTCTCATGTTGAGATTGAGTGCGCATTCTTGGCAAAGAGTTATATTGTAACTGCTGGTTTGATTTATCTAACCCTAACGGGTGTGTTGCATTGCTGATTGTAATTCAAAAATTGAAAAATTTGGTCGATATTTTCTGGGGCCCTTTACGAATCTCCGATAGAAACCACAAAGACCCAAAAAACCCTTCAACTGAGTCAAGCTCTCAGGAGGTGGCCAATCAACTACTGCTTTGATTTTTTCTGGATCCACCTTCACTCCCTCAGCACTGATTATGTGGCCAAGGTACAGTAACTCCACCATTCCAAATTCACATTTGGAAGCTTTTGCAAATAAGCTCTCAGATTCCATGATACTAAGCACTTCCTCCAAGTGCTTGAGGTGATCCTCCCAAGTCTTGCTGTAGATCAGAATGTCATCAAAAAATATCAGCACAAACCTTCGTAACTGATTCTGGAAAACACGGTTCATGCAAGACTGAAAGGTAGCCGGAGCGTTAGTCAAGCCAAATGGCATGACTAAGAATTCAAAATGGCCATAGTGGCATCTGAAAGCTGTCTTTTCCACATCTGATCCCCTCATTCGTATCTGATGGTAACCCGACCTCAGATCAATCTTCGAAAAGAACTTAGCCCCATGTAGCTCATCAATGAGCTCATCTATTCCTGGGAATGGGGTATCTATTTTGATGGTGCTTTGGTTCAAAGCACGATAGTCCACGCACATGCGCATGGTACCATCCTTCTTTTTCACAAGAACCACTGCAGATGCAAAAGGGCTCTTACTTGGGCGTATGAAACCCATCTCCAAAAGTTCCCGAATATTCTTCTGATCTCATCCTTTTGCCTCTTCGGATACCGATATGGAGTTGTGATCACCGGTTTGGCTCCTTCTTTGAGCTCTATGATGTGTTCTGAACCCCGTTCAGGTGGTGGTCCAGGAGGCAAATCTGCAAAGACTTTGCTCTTCTTCGTGAGTAGTGACTGGATATCAGGAGGTTGGTCACGTTTAGTCTCAACAGGACTAGCAGGAAGTATCATGCATTCGGCAACCCACTCAGCTTGATCGTGACGGATCAGCTTTGCCATTCTTTTGAATGACACTACTCGAGGACCCCCATTGGACATGCCTCTCAAAACTATCTTCTTCCCATCTGATTGGAACTTCAACTCCATAGTCTGCAGATTCAAAGAGATCTCTCCAAGAGATCGCAGCCATTGAATGCCTAGAACGACATCAGTATCCCCAATATGAACTACATAGAAGTCATCCTTGACTTCGTAGTTGCCCAACTGCATGGTCATGTTAGATATTTTCTTGGTGCAAGTAATATGAAAACCATCGGCAACCATGACCTTGAATCCTTCGAACTCCTCTGTTTGCAGCCCCTTCTTGGCTACCACAACTTCGTCAATGAAGTTATGAGTTGCTCCAGTATCGATCAAAGCAACGATTCGCTGCCCTTTGACCATCCCACGAACCTTGAATGATTTGTTTCTTTGAAAACTAGAAAGTTGAGCTAAAACTCCACCACTTCCCTTCTCATCTCCGGACTCTTCTGGAGCTCTAGCTTCTTCATTTTCTTCAAAATCAGATTGCTGGTCGGAAAAATCAGAACTACTTTCCCCAGCAGAATAATACTCAATCTGATTAAACTTAACCCCTTTAGGACAAACATGGTCTTGAGACCATTTTTCCTGACACCGAAAACACAACCCTTTTCTTCTGAGTTCATTCAGGGTTTCTTGATCCAACCTGGTGACATGGGGATTGCGATTCTTGAACTCCTTGTTCTGAGGTCTCAAATGATTTTTATGCTGAGGCCTTTTTCCTTTATCCCTTTTCTGAAAGGGGGAGTTTGACTGAAATTTCGCCTTAGGAGCAGCCCACTCCATGTTTCTTGCCTTTTTCATTGCTTCTTGTAAGGACGGTGGATCAAAAGCTTTGATCCAACCTTTGAGTGGCTCCATCAACCCTTCAGTGAATAGGATCACTAATCTTCTTTCTGTGATTCCAGTGACCATAACTGAAAGTCTTTGAAACTCAGCTATGTAGGCTTCAACAGTGCCATACTGTCTCAACTGTGCCAACTCCCTAAAATGCACTTCTGGGTCCTTCTTCTCGAACCTCTCAATGAGTCTATTGGTGAACTCATCGTAGCTAGTGATAGACCCATGACCTAAGGTGACTAGGCCATGGTACCACCACTCATGCGCCACCCCATCTAGGTGTAGCGTAGCGAATTTAATCGCTTCTTCTTCAGCCATTGGCCTAAGAGCCAAATAGTTGTCTAGCTTCTGTATCCAAGCTCGAGCATAATTATTATCACTTCCATCAAAGTGGGGAAGCGAAACCTTGTTGATAGCTTGATACAAGTCTCCTTGTGCTGGAGTTCTTCTTTGGTCATAATTTCTCCCTTGGCCCTTATCCTTCCTTCTATACTCCATGTAATCATTGAAGGACATGTCAAGCTTGACTTCATCAGGCAGGGTGTCATATTCCGTACGGCCTATCCTTAGCCTCTCCAAAGATGAAGTATTTTCTTCGGGATCAGGATGTGGGTTTGCTGGTGCCAAAAACGTGGGTTTGAGTGGTCTAGCAGAAATGTAGGTTCTGCTAATTGAAGGTTGGGCAACATGACCATTGTGCTGGTTGTTAGCACTATGCTCACCGACATGCACTGTATTGTTTTGTGGAGTATTCGGACCCAATCTCCCTAACATGAGAGAGAACATATCCAACAAAGCATCCATCTTCTTATCAAGTCCTTGACCTAGATTGGCTGAATTGTCTATACCTTTCCCACTGTCACCTCTGTTGCCAGAACTTCTTTCATTATCCCCCATTTCTGTTTCTTGTGAAGGCTCCCAATTAGCCCTCAAAATCTCTGAAGCTGTTTGACCTTCTGGGGCTTGATACAACTGTGTCTGTACTGTGTCTCTCTTGTATACTGTTGCCAAATACCTCTGTTCTCTGTCACTCATAGAAAGCTGATTTCACAGGATGGCAGGATACGTGGCTCTGATACCACTGAAATATTCTGAGCCAAATTTTTTCGTTTTTCAGTTAACAGATTACAAAGCAGTGCACCCGTTAAGGTTAGAGGAGAAACCCAAAACGTGCAAGAAAGCAACTCTAACCAGAATGGCGCCGATGATGGCGAGCATTGGTCAGAGGGTCTTCTACTCTAAAAACAGAAAGGAACTCAACGTCAAGTATGTGCTACCCAATCCAATACGGAGTGAGGGGCGACCATATGACGGAGTGATTACAGAAAGCAAAGCTTGAAATGAAGTGCTGAAAACTGAAAATACTCAACACCCAGAATGTGCTTGCTCACCCAGAATGGGAAGTAGCTACCATAGGGCGGAGTTACAACTAATTCACTAGTATAGAAAGCAAGAACGTGAATTACAATTAATGACAAAGCAATATTAAAGGATGCTGGTCAGTACTACTGCCAGATTACAATAAATAACTATTGCCTGCAATGTCAATATATTAGACTCTTTCCAGATAGAGTACTCAACGTTATTTCTGTTACAATCTCAAAGGAAATCACAATGCCAATTACAAATCAGAATAATGCAGATTGCTAGGACTGTCACAAACAGATCTGCACTTTAAACATATGATCAGCAGCTTACAACATGGAAGAATTGCTCATAACTCCCTCAATAGGCATCCGATTTATAAACCGTAAAATGCAATGCACCTTGAGAACCTAGGCGACCAATATTGAACCCCTAAACTGAGCAAAATGCAACCATTTCAACTTGCACGAATTCCAAGACAGCACCAAAAGGTACGGCCCAGCTGAGTAATTCGACTTGGCTTTTAAAATTAAATACACAACAATAAAATCTGAGATTTGAGACAGAGAATCGCCTCTCCTAAACAATGATATAAATGCAATACCCAGAACTATCTTTTTGGTCTTTTTTGAGATATGAGTAAAACATGAAATCTGCTGTCTAGAAACAATGCAAGAAGCTGAAAACTACAAAATGCCAATTCGACTCTAACTATGCAATGAGCTGAGAACAAACACAAACTAAATGCAACTCACAGTACAATGATTCACCACTAGATGTTGTCTTCCAAACACGAAGTGATGCCCAAGCGAGGAGGCCTTCATTCCTCGAAGCAGTCCCAGAGCCAATCCGGCAGCATAACAGTATAGTCGTCAAAAGATCCCCAAAATGATGCACAAGACTCCTCTTTATAAGTTTCGTTTGACTTCACGAAACCCTAAAATCAGCTTTTAGGTCAAAACCTCTCATCTCCTCAAGATGGCGTACTTCTCCTTTATGGCTTAGATTTGATATTTTAAATAAATATCATGCTTGATAAATTCGCCCTTCATAACCTTGCTTTGACTTTGCAATAATTAAAATATTCTTTTAATGAGGGCGCCACCCTCAAAGACCCCCTTTTTAAAACATCTTTAAGTCATTAATCTAGGCCCATGGTCAACGTTAAAATATAATATTTAAACGTGACTTTTTAATTAAATGACTTAGCTTATCCCTCCGGAGGTGCCCTGAAGCCAATACTGAGCCAAACATCTGACCAAACTGAAGCAGGAAGTCAACCGAGCTGAACTCATCTGGAAAGCTGCCAAAAATAGAATTTACTAAAAATAGTAAATTCCAAAAAGTGCTCTGAATGCCGAGATGAACATACCACTGCGAAGCCCTCTGAAAACCCAGAAGGAATCCGCCATTGAATCCACCATCTCTGAGCAAGACCTCCTCAAAAATAGGAAACCCTAATTTTACCTTCCGACTAGCCTTCGGGTTTCTAGAAAAAGGCCAACGGTCACATGACAGTCAGGTTTGAGAAGGGGACATTACAACTAAGCATATAGAAGTCATCTATATGCTTAGTTGTGAGACTTTCCTGGTACAACTCATGCCAAACCCATCGGCCACTATCACCTAAAAATCGGGAAACTCCTTTGCATGAAGACCTCTCCTAGCCACCAATCCTTCATCAATGAAGTTATGCGTGGCTCCACTATCAACTAAACATACAACGCGCTGTCCATTCAAAACTCCCTTCATACGAAAGGAATGGTATCGTGAAACTCCTAAAAGTGAAGTAATAGTAACTTGCTGAGGATCATCATGCTCCTTAGGTTCAATATGAGGCTGATCCTCATGCTCCTCCTCACTCTCTGAGTCTGTATTTGGGATCTCCTCATCATCAAATATGACCTCAAAGAAGAACGTTGCTTCTGAGCAGTTTTATATCTGTTGAGAAAGGGTTTTAATTGCTGTTAGCAGTCACTATTGGCAGCCACGTGTGGATAATGCTCAGGCCATACTCATTCCAAGCTGGGTGTGTGAATCTTTGAAATGAAACGCCTAACCAATCTGGTCCAGTCTTCATCATCAAGGATGGCTAAGGCAAGGCATCTAATGTGCATCAGTTTAATGTTGGAGAAACCAACATCTGATGCTAGGTGTCCATAAGTGACAGTCTGCTGTTAAGTTTTCCAAAGAAGCAATATCATTGTTTTGGCTTTCAGCTACAGGATCATCTACAACAGTCTGAAGTTTATTGTTCAGTCTGTACATATCCCTTCAGCCTTCATTCTTTGACCATAGAAGTCACACTGTTGAAGGAATAACTCACAGGTATGTTGTGATCAGTTTGGCATTCCACTCTTTACATCTTGTATCCGCTGTCATATGATGTTTACAGTCTAATCTAAAGTATATCAGACCTGATATCTGTGTATTTAGACCTGTCACAGTGATAATAGAACCAGATTTGAGGTTGAATGTTTAATATTTGTTATGCAAATTTGTTGGTTATCATTACTATCTTTTGGGAAAATGTTGTGGTATTGAAAATCAATCAAAACACAACAAATCAAACACCTAGACACCCTAAAATCAGGATTCAGCTACCTTGCATACAAAGTGTTTGACAAAATGTCAAACCATCAAAACTGAAATTAATTGAGCAAATTCAATTAGCAAATATCTCAGGAAAGGGCGGGATATCTCAACCTCGTTGGGAATCCTGAGATAGAGTTTATCATATACCATTCCCAAATTGCTCCTAACTCCTTTTGCTCTGATTTTACTTAAGGAGATAGGATAGTTATAGCTTTAGCTTAGTTGTAGTTAAGATCTGCAAAACCAGAGAAAAACCTTAGCTGCAATGTATTTGGTTTTATAACTTTGTGCCTCTACCACTTGAGTAAAAAAGATAGGAACTTAGATTACTTTACTTTTTACACATATCAGCAAAGAGGGAGCTTCCCCTCCTAATTTGAAGAGCAGTTAATACTGTGCATAGTTGTCCGTTTCCAATATGCACTCCAGAGGTGCAAATTGAAACACCAACACTTTGATTGCAAGCAAATGATTCTCAGTCTTGGAGCTTTAGTTGGTCTTTAATTTATTTTTCATACAAAGAATGGCATTTTTACACCTCTTTTCTGTTGAGACTGCCGTTCAAGTTTTTTGTTGTATTGTGTTGCTTATGTAAATTGAACTGTTTTTATGTAAAATTGCAGCTTTTGTATGGCAGACTTCAGTGAAATGTGCTAATTGCAGCTTTATATACAATTCCCTTCATTTGATTTGCTGAATCTTGTGTGTTTGATCCACTTCCAAGTTTTGTGTTGTACTTGTGTGTGTTTTCTAATCTCTTCTTTTAGCAAGAAAGTGTGAACATTTGTTAGTTATTTTAAGTGTTTAATTTCAAAAAATGATACAGAAATCTTTCATCTTGAGTTAAGTGTTGATAAGCCTTGTGCCCTTACCCAAGAACTAAAAAGATGGGCAATTTCTTTAGTTAGTTTGCAATTTGTGTTCAAATCCTAGAGATTTAACTAGTACATAATGTAAAAAGCTAGAGGTTGTTTCCACAGGTTCTAACTTCTAGGGTTTTGTTTTGTTTTTTGTTGTGAGGAAGGTTTATCCTTACTGTTCTGTTTTGTGTTGTACTGAACAATACAGATTAACATGCTAGCACGGTTCATGTTCTTGTGAATACTACATTACAATTCTGGAAGTTTACAGATCAATGTTGTCCATTATGAACAGATCTAGAAACATATAATTATGTAAAGTATTGATTGTAGGGTAATCCTGTTTGGTTTTGAAAATAAATATTCTACTTTTAGCTTTTTTTTCCTTTTCAATGATAAATTTCAAAACATGCTTTTGGTGACGTAAAGTTTATATTACTATATGCTTATCAAGCAGTGAACATCAAAGAATACCTGGCTTTCAATGTTTACTGGCTATTTCTGGATTTAGTAGGCCAACTATTCACCTCTCTTTTCCACCTGTAGTACTGGTATGTTATTGTGTGTTATGTTGCCACATTTCATTTTCATGTTTCAAGTTTATGAAGCCTTTGATTGACACAGAAGTTTAATTTCTAATAATTGTGTTTCTTGATTACAGTTCACTCAGCCCAAAGTGTTTGTCCATGGCAATATACAGAGTAAAGTGGTTGAGGAGATAAAATGGCCGGGTTGCCCCTCCTAATGAAGATTGTGAACGCATTTGAGAGGAAGTAATGTGAATTTCTTGGTTATTTTAAACCAGTTGTGATCTTCAAAATTTGCAATCAAATAATGCAATAACTGACCTTGTTTCTTCTGATTAATAATATTCTGCAGATAAACATTTTCAGAGGTTACAATTTTTGTTTACTGGGGTTTTCAAATGCACAATGTACATGTCAAGGAATCTTTATCAAAGACATCAGGGAATCATTGCGAAATGATTTTTGAGTTATTTCCAATTAAAGCTAGCATACATGAATCCTATTCATGGCATTGAATGTTGCATATTTCCTTTTAGCAGTGGCCGGGGAAGTATAGCAGATCTCTAAAGGTGACATAATTTTTTGCAGCAAAGTGAAATATGTCTTGGTGCATGAGCATAGCAATGATGTCTCAAAGCAGAAGGCAATACTTTGGTTGTTAGTACTAAAAGGGTATCTGTAATAAACAAATTGCCAGCCCATGGTTTTGCCCTAGCATGGGCTGACCTACTTTGCAAATTTCCTCTTTTTCAACAATATGAAAATTGACAGTTAAAAAGAATCAAATTAATTTGAAGCAACATGCAAAGATTAATATCATAGAGCCTAGATTTTCTTGATAAATACCAAAAAAAGACCCACAGAGTCCAATTCCTTTTGTGAAATGTCGGTTACTGGAAGTAAAATCCCTGATTTGCAGATAAATAGCAAATTCTCAGGGCCAAAAACTATCAATAGTTAGATATACACATTGAAAACCTTCAAGCCTTGTTGATGTAATAATGATGAAAAAGAATAATTTGTGACTATTTTCTCTATTAGAGATCAATTATGATTTCTTCTAGTGAGGATTCTGATCTGTGAATAAATAATGCTTTTACATAAAACAGTTAGCTTCAGCCTTCTACCCCATAGATGAATTTCTATCTAAAGTATTGTTAGCGAATGAATTGGCCTTTATTATAACATTTCAACATTAACTCCATAGCCCAATCTATAAAAGCCAATATTACCAACAGTTCTGGAAAGATCACAATTTCATTTGTGACTTTCCTCCAAATTTTAGAGGTGTGGCTCCCTCTTATGATTTAATTAGTTTTTTGGGTAGCTTTTGACCGGAAAGCGGGAAAGGAAACCTAATATCTACACATAATCATGGCACAGATACGATTGACAAACTTAGAAAGAAAAGAGTGCAAATAAATGATGCACAGATCACTCATTTCACACCCACAAATGATAATCAGGAAAGAACGAACAGCAGACCTTTTCAATAGATGAGTTAATTAGAATTCACAGATTCTGGAATAAACAAATAAACAATTTGATATAGCAGATAATACACTGAAGAATGATTACAAAGACGCACAGGACACTTGCAATAAAACAGAAACATTAACAAATTCACTGATTTAAAACATCTTTTTTATTTCTCCAATGCAAAAACATGAGTTCACAGACTCAACATCTCTGTACAGCAAACTGTATTTGAAAAGAAAATCAAACTGCCCCTCTCCTCATTCCCCAATTTACAATAAATAATATCCCCAAAAGACCCCCTTTCAGTTTTGCATAACTGTTTCTTTAAAATCAATTACAAAACCAAAGACTATTCGCTTTCCGTGGATACCATGTCTACTTCATTAAAAATGAATTTAAACATTATGTATATAAACTGAAATTAAGATGCCCCATTTGGGGAATTCATCTTCGGAAGAGCTTTGATAAACTATTCTCTACCCGATAGATCTTTTTTAAGTGTATGCTAAACGAGTTACATGACCACAAAGACATTGACAAATGGTTCTGACAGCTTCAACATCTATCTCTATGATTTTGGTGAGCAGTTGAAAAAACTGATATACATAATTCACTTCACTATAACATTTTTTCGAACTTAACCAACATTCAGCTTCGTTGATTTTTTCATCTAAACATTTGTTTTGTATGCATGGATTGAAACTAAATCATTTAATGTTTCACCAGATTATGCTAAAACACAGGACATGTAGAAAGCGAATTTCCATTTTGACATCATGCTCATATATCTTTCAAAATGGTAGGATAAAATAATCCCCTAATTTTGCCACCTAAATGCTAATCGACTCCACGCATTTCCCTATATATTGCGCAGTCCAAAGGGCTCGGGCCTTTTCTTCATTTGATACCAATTGAGCACAATCGACAATCTTCAATGCGCGCCCTAATTTGAATTCAATTGTTCCTGTAGTAGTTGACTTGCGCAAGATCTATTTGAATACCACATATCTCAATTTAAATCAAGCTTTTAATTCATCATTTTCCATGTTGTGTTCCAAAGCTTTCGTTTCAGCGCATAATGTGAAAGCACTATGAATCTTAACAATGAGATATTTTGACATTTTATCACTAAAGTTTATCATCCTGTCCAACAACTTTGCATTGCATTCTGAGCATATGTCCTTTTAAACGGTGCTTTAGATGATGGTGGCATCTATCATTGCTTTAATGCACTTCATTCATGTTGTTGCCACTATAGGAAGCAAGAAAGTCTATAATTAATGTCAATTCATCGATTATCAATGTCCTGTCAGAGGGTCGTAATCTGGTCTAATGATCTTCTCGACTTGTTCATTGCCTGCTATCACTTCACTTTTTGCACTTTTTAATAACAGTTTCTAACACACTGTGGATTTGCAATTCAATCATCACCTTTGGCTTTTAGCAAAGCAGATGTTCGATTGATGTTACTCTCCATATCGTGTGACAAAAGAGATCCCGTGTACTATGTTCTTGTTTACACAATGATGGCATTGAATTATCATTGAAGCTAAGCGTATGATGAGACCATTGTCGTTCATCCAGCAACCTGAACACTAAGAACTGCATTTTGCATATGATGTTGCAAGGCTTGAACCATTGAGTCACGACCAAGCCGGTACCTTGATGCCCATGTTCACAATTCGACTTAATTCGACTTTTCAAATGGAATATCATGTAGCAGATCATCCCATTCGCATGAAGTCACTAACCACCCATCGGATTTGATTCTGAGATATCCACAGCTTATGTTCCATCTCCAACATAATTGATGTATGAGGTTGTTGTGGTTTAGAAGATATGTTTTTACCAGAATTTGCTTCTTGTTAAAATGGTAGAAACAATTTACACTCCTTAGACCAATCTCCCTTGCAGCAATCTTGGAGATGAGCTTAGGTGCATTGTGGTAACCATAGCATAATCAAAGTTTCTTAACATCTCTAATAGTTGTCCCATGGTAGTAGAAGTATAATCCTTTTTCTCTCTTTTCCACAACATAAAGCAAATGTCTTAGGTCTGGAAATACCTTGCTGCTTTCATTTGCCAAGTCAATTTATCCAACTTGTGTAGGGCATAGTTGCTTTGGAGGACATAAGTTGCAGCATTTGGGTATTCAATTGTGAGAATAGTGGCATTGGACATATAAAACCTATAATCAGAATGACCCACAAGCGGTAAGAGAACCTATTTGCACAGCCACCATACCATCAACTGACACTTGGATAGGAAAATTTTCAAATTTTCAATGTTCCAAAATGGGTGGTAATAATGGCTCTGATTGGGGATTACATTTCCTAGTGAAATGCAGAGAACTCCAGCATCTTTGGGAAAGACTAGTGTTAAGTCCAAGGGCAATAGAGTCAAGGGAAGAAAAGGAGACAAGAGCAAAGCCAAAACTAGAACAACACACCACCACTGCCCCATGAGACTATGCAAATCCATTAATTGGCTGGGAGAAATATATGCCAGTGTGAAACAAGGGTGTGTACCCATGAAGTATTTGCAAACCCACCAATCCTTTGAGAATCACAAATGCAAAATAGAAATTTATGAAATGAGGGAACTCACTGGAATATGTACCAAACATCCATTTCTCATCAAAAACTTTTGTAGTTTCTTGTGAACTTTCTTGCACCTTAGTTATGCCTTTAACTGAAAGCTGATATGCACCAATTCCTTTTGAAAAGGATTGAAAAACCATGTCATGGACAGTAGCCTCGTCAAATTTGGAACCATTCCCAAATAAAACAATCACTTTTATCTCCAAAATTTTATTTGTGCTCTTCTAATGGAAGCTCTGTATTTCCAGACTTGTCACTCAAATCAACTTCTTACGTAACCTGCAAAGGAGATAAAACAACTCCTCCACATATAACATCATTCGTAAGCATTTCTAAACACCAATTTGGGATATAGACAACATGGGGTTGAATATCTTTATTTTCGACATCAACATTTGTTTCTCCATCCTCATTTATGCAATCATTCTTCATCCCATGTTTAACAACTTCTAAATCAAATTCAAAACAAGGGGACTCAAGAGTAAAATCATTGCCAACCTTTGCTCGTAGCCTTGCCTCTTCATGATTCGATGTAGGAACTTCAGAAACTTCATACTCCAACTGCACATGATTCGAAAAAATATATCATTCTAGCTATTCATATCATTAGAAATTTGTTCATAGTCTGCAATAGGAGTTGTTAGACCACCCATAGCTGAATGAAAAGGAACATGATCCTCCTTGTCACTTGAAATATCAATAGATTCATCCTTATCTTCATAATACATACTATATACTTCAGCCCTTATTTCAACATATGGTTTGGCTCTTGAATGAATTTGGCTATTTTTTGAAAGAAAATCTTCACCAAAAATTGTGAAATTGGTGCATTCAAATGAAGATGGCGAATGATTTACCTCTTGTGGTTGCATTTTCTTAGGAGTCTCTTCAAACTTCTTTACTTTCCAAAGCCCATAGGATATCAAGTCATCTTCAATACTAATGGCTTCTTGTTGCGCAACTCTGATATCATGCACCTTGCTTCACTTCAAGAGGAAATTGACTTCGGGGTATACTGCTCCTTAAACATCTGTTAAATCAATCCACAAACTCCCTCAAAAATTCATATTTTTACCTTTTAATGTTGAAAAATTGTGATAGGTATGCAGCCACGTCAACTGTTGATTTGAATATTTGAAGAAACTTATTCATGTTGTCCCAATTAGTAACGCATCCCTTTTCTAAGGATTGAAACCAACTTCCAGCAACTCCAATGAGAGATTCAACAAATAATCAGACGAAAACGTTTTCCTCATTTACCCCCAAAACTCCACAGGCTACAGTGAAGGCTCTAATATAATCATTAACAATCTATTTCTCCACTAAACTTTGGAAAATGTTTTCTTGAACCTACGGGCATTTGAATATTGTGGCAGCGATAAAGGTCCAAAATGAGCACACCATGGTCGGGGTGAAACCAATGCCATAATGCAGATTTAGAAAAAGAATGATTAGATCTTCTACCAAAAATATTTTTTGGGCATGTCCCATGTGATAGAGTCACCAACCTCCATCCTTGAGGAGATACTTTCAAATTTCTAAGAAAAGAAGACATTGGCACTTTGATTATTTCCCCAACAAAGTCACCAAAAATCTGTTAGCAAATGAATTGACCTTTATTATAACATTTCAACATTAACTTCATAGCCCAACCTATAAAGGCCAATATTACCAACATCTCTAGAAATATCACAATTTCATTTGTGACTTTCCTCTAAATTTTAGAGGTACAACTCCCTCGTATGATTTAATTAGTTTTTTGGGTATGCTTTTGACAAGAAAGCAAGAAAAGAAAACTAATATCTGCACATAACCATGACACAGATACGATTGACAAACTTAGAAAGAAGAGAATGTGAATAAATTATGCATAGATCATTCGCTTCACACCCACAAATGATAATCAAGAAAGAATGAACAATAGAACTTTTCAATAGATGAGTTAATTAGAAATCATAGATTTTGGAATAAACACATACACAATCTAATATAGCAGTTAATACATTGAAGAATGATTACAAAGACGCATAGGACATTTGCAATCAAAAAGAAACATTAACAAATTCATATGTATATAACATCTCTTTTATTTCTTCAATGCAAAAAACATGAGTTCACAGACTCAACATCTATGTATAGCAAACTGTGTTTGAAAAGAAAATCAAATTGCCCCTCTCCTCATTCCCCATTTTATAATAAATAATATCCCCAAAGAACCCCTTTCAGTTTTGCGTAATTGTTTCTTTAAAATCAATTACAAAACCAAAGACTATTTTCCTTCTGTGGATATCATGTCAACTTCATTAAAAATGAATTTAAACATTACGTATATAAATTGAAATTAAGATGCCTCATTTGGGGAATTCATCTTAGGAAGAGCTTTGATAAACTATTCTCTTCCCGCTAGATCTTTTTTTAGTGTATGCTAAATGAGTTACATGACCACGAAGATATCGTTGAATGGTTCTGATAGCTTCAGTATCTATCTCTGTGATTTTGGTGAGTGGTTGAAAACATTGATATACATAATTCACTTCACTATAGCATTTTTTCAAACTTAACCAACATGCAGCGTCTTCCTTGATTTTTTCATCAAACTATTTGTTTTGTATGCATGGATTGAAATTAAATCATTTAATGCTTTACCAGATTGTGCTTAGACAAAGGACCTGTAGAAAGTGAATTTCCATTTTGACATCATGCTCATATATCTTTCAAAATGCTAGGATAAAATAATCCCCTAATTCAGCCACCTAAATGCTAGTTGACTCCACGCATTTCCCTGTATATTGTGCACTCCAAAGGGCCCAGGCCTTTTCTTCATTGTATACCAATTGACCACAATCAATAATCTTCAATGGGCGCCCTAATTTGAATTCGATTGTTCTTGTAGTAGCCGACTTGTGCAAGATCTATCTGAATGCCACATATCTCAATTTAAATCAGGCTTTTAATTCATCATTTCCCATGTGTTCCAAAGCTCTCGTTTCAGCGCATGATGTGAAAGCACTATGAATCTTAACAATGAGATATTTTGACATTTTATCGCTGAAGGTTGTCATCATGTCCAACAACTTCGCACTGCATTTTGAGCATATGTCCTTTTAAATGGTGCCTTAGATGTGTTGATTGAATTAGAAGAACAAATGAAAGAAGATTGCAGCAGAAATTGAAAAACAAATTTGGAAGACAAAAGTACACAAACAAGAACACAAACTTTTATAATGGTTCACCAATAGGCTACGTCCACTTTCAAGTAGGGGAAAATCTTTATTGAATTATGTTTTTATAGTCATCCATATGCTACAGCATATGCATCTTTCATTAAGAAACTTTTTATAATTACCAAGTTCGAATAAACATGCCTTCAAGAAGGGAGGCAAAGAGATACGGTAAAACGGCCAAGAAAAGACTGTTGGGCTTCATATGCCCAACAATCTCCCACTTGAAGACCAATGATTGTTGCAACATATCAGGCATTCCCCTACTTTGATCTTATTGTCACTTCTTCAAAATGTCGAGAGAAGCTCTACAAAATTCGAACTTCTCCCTTGGTACTACCTTCATCAACGCATCCACCAAGTTCACTTTAGTATCAATTTTCTCCACCTACAGCTTACCCTCATCAGAACATGTTGAATGAAATGATATCAAAGTTCTATATGCTTGGTTCTATTATGAAAAACTGAGTTCTTTTGCCAAGTGAATAGCGTTGTTGCTTTCACAAACTACCAAGAAGGTAAGTTCGGTAGAGATTTTCTTGGTGATAATAAAGAATGTGAAATAATCGTTAAAAGTGATGTGATATTACAATTAAAAATTGGAAATAAATGGATTTTGAGGGATGTGAGACATGTTCCTATGTTGAAACGAAATTTAATGTCAGTGAGCTAGCTTTATGCTCAAGTGTGTAATGTCAAATTTTCTTTAGATACTTGGAAAGTAACCAAGGGTGTCTTGGTGCTTGCAAAATGAAACAAATTGGGTAAGCTTTATGTTTTAGAGTGCCATGGTGTAGTGGGAGCTGCAATGGCGGTTGTGGATGGCGATTTGGAGCTTTGGCATAAGAGGCTCAGACATATGAGCAAAAAGGGACTTGAAGTCATGCTTCAAAGGGATCAACTTCCTGGCCTAAAATTTGTTGATTTGGAGTTATGTGAGTATTGCGTCTATGGTAAACAAAGTCAGAAAAACTTCTTGAAGACAGGTTATGACAGGAAATCTACACCTTTGGAGCTCGTGCACTTAGATGTTTTTGGTCCAACAGAGGTAACCTCAATTAGAGGCATTAATTATTTTGTTGCTTTTCTTGATGATTGTACTAGAAAAGTATGGATTTATATGATGAGTAGAAAATCAAAAGTGTTTTTGAAGTTTAAAATTTTCAAGGCTATTGTTGAAAATC
>VDFB02105275.1:0-31688 GCA_007258455.2 Sequoia sempervirens | reverse complement strand
AAGAGTTGCATTACCTCTTCTTCCTTTTCGGTTATTGTGAATGGAGAAGCTTCAGAGCTGTATCACGCTGCCAAGGGCCTTCACCAAGGGGACCCAATTTCTCCCTATTTGTTTATTATTATGGTTGAGGGGTTGGGCCAGTTTCTTAAGCTTTGGGTTTCTCACGGCTTGATTCATGGGTAAAAGTGGGGCAATGGTTTACCAACACTTTCTCATCTCCAGTTTGTGGATGATACGTCTCTTATAGGGTTACCTCGTCTTCGGGAAGCTGGATCTTTTTGGAAAGCTTTGGATACTTACTTGGCTACTTTGGGACATAAAGTCAATGAGCATTTATAAGTCTTCTATTTTCTTTTTTAATACTCCCCAGGTTATGCAAAGGCGAATTGCAACTATTTTAAGGTTTTAGATTGGGCCTCTTCCTTTTGTCTACCTGGGCATTCATCTTGCTGGGGGTAGGATACCTAGGTCCTCCTAGCAAAATTTGCAAGTGATAAGTTGTGGGGGAAGGTAACTCATTGGACCCATCAATGGTTACCGAGGGTTGCTTGAGTGACCCTTCTCAAGTTTGCTATCTAGGCTCTTCCTATTTATAGGTGCCTTGTTCAGGCTGCTTCTATGTATTTCCTTAAGGAATTTGATGCACTCTCATGATAGTTTATTTGGATTGGTAATTTGTTGTCTGCTAAGTGGAGCCTTGTTAAGTGCGAAACTATGTGTAGGCCAAAGAAATAGGGCGGTCTTTGTTTATGCTCTACTATTTTGAATGGGAAAGCTCTTGCTACTAAGCTTTATTGGCATTGGTGTATCATTCAGCATCAGCTTTGGGCCTGTATTCTCAATCATAAGTATCTTAAAGGCATCAATTCTTTTGATGTTCCTCGCTTTCCTTTGGAGGGAAGGGGTTTTATGATCCAGGGCATACTCTGAAAGTGGGGGTTCAGTTCGTTAAGAGTGGGATCTTTTGGATGTGTCATTTGGGGTCTTAGGCACTTTTTTGGTTGGATTCTTGGGATGGCCACCCTCTTATCCTTTCCACTTATCGTCACCTCTATTCTTTGTGTGATATTTTTACTGCTGCTGGTTGGGACATAGTTGAGCATTATAAGGTTTCTCAACATTGTGGACCGGCTGTTACATTTCAATGGAAGCACTCTTTTGATTGACCTCCAAGGGGGTCTGGAGTGGATAGGCATGAGATGGCCTAGGTTCTTGCTTCTCATGAATGTAATGCTTTGGGGGCGCAGGAATCTTTTGGCTTGGGCATGCAGTGATTTGTCTGGGAAGTACTTTGTATCTGCTAGATATGGGCAACTTGGTAGGCAGATGTTTGGAGACATTGAGGTCCCTTGGTGGAAACAAGTATGGCACTCGTCTTTTCAGCCCAAGTGTAAATTCTTCTTGTGGTTAGTGGTTCACAATAGGTATCTTACTTGGGATAATTTGTGCAAAAGTGGTTTTTAGGGCCCCTCAATGTGTGTGTTGTGCCATAATTATGAGGAGAGTGTTTCACATCTCTTCTTCCACTAGTCCTTTCCTAGGGAGATTTGGCACTTATGGTGGGGTGTGTGGAACATGTCTTGTTGGCATGTCTCATCTTTGGTTGAGCTTTTTGACCGGTGGGGCAAGGTCCCTATTTCTTCTTCTTTTCTTCAAGTTGCTTGGGCTCTTGGCCCCTCCTTTATTATTTGGCACATATGGCTAGAAAGGAATTTTAGGATTTTTCAGGATGTGATGATGGTGACCCATTGTTTGTGGTGGAAAATTCTTCATTCTTTGGGAGAAACTATTGAGGAAGAATGTGATTTGACGGAAGCAGTGGATCCTCGTGATGTTTTGTGCAATTGTCTTCATCTTCCTCCTTAGCAAGGATAGTTCATAAGAATTCGTGGTAGACATCCTCGTCAGAAGATAAATAGGGAGGGAAGCTAGTATCCTCCTCCTTAGGGAGTGTTGAAAATCAACACGGATGGGTCTTCTTAGGGAAACCTTGGTCATGCTAGCATTTGTGGAGTTGGTTGGGATAGTTCTGGGATTGTTCAGTTTATCTTTTCTATTTACAAGGGTTTTCATACTAACAACTTAATAGAAGCTCTTTTCATTATATACGCTGTGATGTGTGGCTGTCAGTTTGGGTGGAGAAGGATCATATGTGAGTTTGATTCCCAGGGGGTGGTGAATATGTTGAATAGGTGAGATTTAGAGGATGTTAGTTGGCATTTAGCTTTGGTTGTTAAGAAAATTCTTACTATTTGTGCTTCTCTGGAGTCGGTTACTTTCAAACACATTCCTAGAGAATGGAACACTATTGTGGATTGTTTGCCCAAGTGGGCCTCTAATGATAAGCAAAATTAGAGCATTGTGGATAGGGGTAATTATATTCCTAGAGAATGGAACACTATTGTGGAGTGTTTGCCCAAGTGGGCCTCTAAGCATATACAAATTAGATATTTGGGTGATAGCCAACAATTCCTATGGAGCATATAAAGATAGGATGATGACTATATGGAGATACTACTTCGTAAATGTGGAGATATTTGTGTATGTAGATAAAGTAAGAGTTAAGTGTGGAAAAAATATAGATAGAGTTATACTATTTCTAGAAGAACATACGAATTTAAACCATTTATTAATAGGTACTTATATCATATCATTTTTCCAAATAAATATGCAATTAGACAAATATAAAATACATATAAACATTTTGTCATTATAATGAATACAATTTTCACAAAATTTCACCATTACAATTATGAAATAGTCTCAAATAAATTTTGAACGACATACCTTCTTTCACTCTAATTTTTACCCCTACTATTTGACAACACACTCATTTTATTAACAGTTCCATATTTTAGTTTCATAGAGAATGCAAAATTAAAAATCTGAGTGCTCTCCAACAAAATCACCTCTCTATAGATGAATTGCGTATATTGAAGATCATTTTTCATATATTTTGTGGGATTTGAAAAGATACTAAATAATTTAAAATTGATGATGTTTTAGTACAATGTTGAATAGAACATTGTATAAAGAGAAGAAAAATATTTTCTTTTATAAAATAGTTTCAATTTTTTTAAAAAAATTGAGTTTCTTTTTAAAATTTTGATTTTTTTTTAATCATCGCAAGAAGAACTGAAAAAGAAAATAGCACTATCTCAATTCGAAATACCCTGCTCTCATATTATTATTAAGATCCGAAAGTATAGTATAAAAAATAAAAAGAAAACATATCCTTATAATAACATAAAAAAAATTAGAAATTTGAAAAAATCAATAAATTGGATTATAAATTTGAATTATATTCATTAATTTGAATAGCTCTCAAATATTTATAAATAACTAGAAATTGTCTAATAAAATTTATATAATATTTATAAACAACAGTAAATTAATAGTTATATTTATTAATTTGAATAGCTCTCAAATATTTATAAATAACTAAAAGTCGTCTAATAAAATTTATATAATATTGATAAACAACAGTAAATTAATAGTTTGAAATATTAGAACACACAGATCTTCTTGATTGAAAAAATAAATCCAATAAAATAATATTGACACCCACAGACGAAAGACAGGAAATACAATAGAACATCAGATCTCTGAAAATCTAAGGGCATGGACAAAAGCTTAGTGGCATAGATAGACAGTTTCTCACATTTAACTCAAATATAATTCCCCCACAAAAAATCACTTATCATACAGACACGGCTCAAGACTGCAGTTTAAATTTTTCAATTTCTTTTTCGCATATTAATTCCTCCACTTACAATTATACACTCTTTTTTTTTCTTATATTGAGAAAATGCATAATATAAAGTATATAATGCAGAAAAAACTGCAAAGAAAAACTAGACCCCCAGAGACCATGAAACAGCAGAGACACCCTGTGATAATAGCAGCCAAAAATACACCAACTGCCACCTACAGATCAAGCCTTTCACAACATCAAATAGAAGATATTACATTTGCAATCAAGGCATTAGCAAAAATATGAACTGTTCTCAACCCAGAAAAGAGATCAGCAATAGCTGCTTCAAAATGGATATGGTGAGAAACTGTGCTCACATGCAAACCACATCTTTTATGTGTCTAAGTTTGATAACATTCCAAGGAACAGATAATAAAGTCCTGCCTTAACTTCGAGGAGGTCATCCCTATTCCCATGGACGGATTGTTACCTGCCCTCGACTTCTGAAAGGCATGAGGAGTAGTAAGAGTGACCTTCCTGCACATCAGAGTACCAAACGTTATCCTTGCTTCATAAACATAGCAGGCCTCTCCCAGTCATGCATGGTGGAAGAAGCAATGGCACCATCTCAAAGTAGACTTAAGATATACCACATGGGCTTAACCGTGAGAAAGGACAAGAAGTTTATTAAGATGTAACGCCATTCAACAATATCAATAACCTGACCAACAACATCAACAACTACATAAACTAAATCGAATTCATGGAAATCCCTTCTATTTTTCCTCTCTAATACCCATAACTCAAAGAACTTTCTAACGTCTCAATAACGTCAAACGTAATGGTCAATCAATCGCGATAATAATTGAAAACATAACGATTACCACTTAAGAATGAATAGAAAACATAGCGGGGTTCTAATGATGAAAGTACCATAAAAATCTAAATGACAAAGGATTCCCTTTGAATCACTTTGTTCTCCAAAGGTACTACACCAACATGGAAACCATCCGTGAACAAACCTTCAACAATGAGTTACATGCAAATTGGGAAGATTACTCCTATACAAATGGTACTGAAATTTGGCTTTTTATTAAATTTTAACCATGACAACAATATAATCAAAATAATAAAAGTGGGAAGACCGCATTCCATAAGAAGCATAAACTTATCACAACCAAGCATCACATAAGTATCCAATAAATTCCATCACAAAAACAATTAATAAGACCCCCACAACTCAAGAATTCACCACGAAGGGTTAAACGAATAACAATACAATTTAAATTAAAGAGGATTCCCAACTCACGCAAACTCAAGGAAATTTCACAATGAAAGGTCCATCAAATCACTCATAAATCGACACAAACCCAACGGAATAAAAATCATTTTTGAAAACCAAGCAAATGTAAAGAAGGACACATCCAATTGGAAACATCAAATTAACCCTTAAACATACATATACATTCAATGCTAATTCACTAAAGAACGCCAACTTTCAAATACAATTTATACATTTGCATAACAAGATGTAGTTCATACAACAAAAGAGGTTCCAATACATACTTCCTCCATAATCCAATAATTATAAGTCATCGAATATGTTTTACTAAGGACTAATAGAAATAAATCCCATTTCATGTTCTCTACAACACAATTATTCAAAATATTGATTTAATAGTAATAATCTCCATGACACAAAATTAGAATACGACGATGTTATTATATGAAAATATACTTTAAACTAATGGCACTAACTTAACTAGATAAAATATCACCTATAACGTTATTACCCAGTACAATCACCATACCCCACAATTATCACAAATATCTACATAAAGATCAATTAACACTTCTACCCTTATATGACCACAATTCTTTTAGTCTGAGGTCAAGAGATGTGGATGATAGCACTGATCCCCCCATTTATATCATTTGAATTATAACTCATTTATTCCATCCTAAAATATACCATAGCATAATGATAAGCGTACCTAAGATAAAACTTCATATAATAAAAAGGAGAAAGACTCATCGATCTACCTATATCCACATACCTACATTAGAAAGGACACATAACTTTATTTCCCTATTACCTAGTCTTAGCCCCACACTTATATTTATTTATTAAGATCAGATAGATAAGTAAATTTTCCTAATAGTATAGACAACTTTTTCTTTCAACTTAGACCAATTTATTCGCTTAATAACTAATTCTCCTTCGTAGCAAAAGACTTAAATACTAACATTACATAAATACAGAAGCATGTGAAAAATACAACTTAAAATCAAATACATCTGCTGCGATAGATTAACAATGGAATAAGAGAGATTAAAACTTCCTATTATGTTTTCAAAAGTGCGCGGTTGAGACAGGCTAATACTGAAATCAGAGAGCTTATTTAATTTTCTAGCTGCAGCTGTGATAAGTAACCAAAAGTTTCAGGGAGACTATTTAATTCTGTACAATGCCTCCACTCTAAATGGCGTGACAGTGACAGGTTGCCAAGTATATTAGACAAGATGCGCCAACAACGATCCCAAGCAGTAGATTACACATATTCTCCCACTTTTTTTCTTTTTCTTTTTTACAATTAGTTCTGCCTCCTCACATTCACATATTGCTGCTCTCATGCATGTTACTGCAACTTCTTGATGGAACATATTCTGGAAGTAAATATATATATATATATATATATTTGTATCGAAATATTATTTTGTGAATGGTTTGTATCTTAATTTCACAAAACATCACAAAATAAAAATAAAATCCAGAAATATATAAATTTGATATAAGTCCCTCATTGTCCTTTTTAAACTCTAAAACAATTGTCCCTATTAAAGATCATTTATCATAGTTCATTGGTAAGATTTTAAAAATAATTAAAATCTCTGAAGTGATGAGGCATTAGCACAATGGTCAATAGAACATTGTATAAAGAAAAATAAAAATATTTATTGCCTTCAAACAATTTCATAATTTTTTAAATTATTATTTTTCTTAATGTTTTGACTAATTTTTAACCAGCCTTCATAACCATTATAACATGAATTATAACATAAATTAATGTTATTCCGTCTGAACAGCTATCAAAATTTTAACTGAAATACAAACAATAAAACCTCTTCACCTTTTTATACAAACAATAAAACCTCTTTACTTTTTTACATTCTTTTTCAACCTGCTCTAGTATTAATATTAAAATTAAAAAGTACACATAAAATAAAATAATGACATTTTTATATTATAATAAAAGAAAAAGAAAAACAGAAAAGAATATATCTTTTATTTCCAATAGCTGGATAATTTCTATTATAATCTGGACTAATATTTTGAATCCTAAACTCTTTTTAGGGCCCTTTATTGATGGAACATAACATAGATTTCATTGGTCCAGAAAAAGAATAAAACAAAATAGTACGGGTCCCCATAGATAACTAAATACGGCAAAGGATGACCCTAAAAGCCAAGAAGAATGAAATCTACGAGCATGGGCCAAAGCTCAGTGGCATTGAGAGACAGTTCCTCACATTGAACATAAACGGGTAAACTTCTGGCCATACATTCACCTCCCCTTTATCTATATCTACAGAAATAATATGGCTGAGATGGTTCTCTCTTTTCATAATAAGCCAAATATAATCCCCCCCAACACAAACTACTCCAGGAGGCAAATAATGCGGCGATAGAACAGCTTCATAGTTACATCTCCACTGCAAGGCAAGCTCATCAAACTCATAAAAAACCAGAGCATGTGTATATGGTGGGAAATACATTGGATTAATTTTACAAACCATTATCATTCTCCCCTTGTACATGACGATTCCCAATGCCTCATGCATTACACCTTGCATCCCCAAAGTATAAACAAACCTGCTATTGCAATCTCCATCCAAATCGTGCGTACCCACATCTGCCCCATTTTTAGAAAAACAGTAGATTTTCTGGTTCTGTATTATAATGCTTGGAAAAAAGCTGAGTGCCATACACCCACTCACTCTTTGAGCCAAGTGAACATCTCTAATTGCCCATTTCTGGCCTACAGATCTATAGATCAAAACCAACAATTTCTTTCTTCTTAAAACGTAAAGACATCCAATTATAACAATTACCTGATAAGTCTTTTCCTTTGAATCAAACTTGAGATGCACAGCCACATCCTCATGATATCTTTTCATGTAGAAGGAAATCCTGCTTTTTCTGCTGACCCTTGCATCTTCAAGACTATGGGATTGCATTGTCAATGGATTGATAACTCGAAGGGTTCCATTTCTCTTGCAGCTATAAAGCAAGAGGCCCCCATCTCCAGCTCTGAGAAACCATTTTGAGTAATTGCATCTCCACTCATCGCTAAATATCTTCTTGAACCTTAGCCTTCTATTGACATCAAAGAGTGCAAACCCATTAGAAGACTCACTTGTTACATCATAGTGATCCATGACCAGCCACATTTGCATGTTACTCTGCTCCCACAGATTGTGAAAGTGAGCAGATCTAGAAATAATAGCCTGCCATGAAGAACAAATGATTTGAAATTGAAACAGAATATGAAGAGGAAGTTTACAAAATATTATGTACAAGATGTCCTCTGGAATATCATGCATCAACATTGATTCCTCCATGCCATATACTTCTTTGTTTGAGCCATCCTCTGTGCAGGACGAATTTAAGGAGGAGCCACTCGATGCAGAATCAATAACTTTACCCTTGCCATATGTATCTTTGTTTGAGCCATCCTCTCTCCATGGCTCAAATCCAAGTGTGAGCCAGTTGGTGTAAGGCTGCTTAAATTCCCCTTCTTTTTCTTCACTCATAATACTATTCCAACTGCTTCTCATTCTCTTAATACCATGGATGAATCTGGAATTGTCGGATTCTCTCTTGGGAGCCATCGTCTCTGAGTGAGGTGCCTCCAACAAACCCCTGTGGTTAAATAGACTTATAAGAAAATTTTGAGCTATTTCCTATAAACTTCGGCAATATGGAAATTTTGGATGAACCAAGCCATTTGGGAGGCTTCCATTGCTCGGTGTAAGTTATTTTTGGAGCCTCCCATTATTTTCAACCAAAGTTTGACTTTGTCATGAGAATTTGGTTTTGGACAATCTGTAGAGTATCATCAGATGAGTAAGCACCTATCTTCACGCATAGTTCCCAGCATTCAGTATTCCACGGTAAGCTATCGCTACACAGCATGTTTCGGTAAGCTACTTTTCTAGTTAAAATGCAGTTATTCGAGATTAGAAGTGGGTTTTATGGGGAGAAATTTAGGTAGTATAGTGTATGTACTAAATTTATTATTTAATTTTTATTATATATATTAAATTTAGTATTTAATTTTTAATTATAAATAAATTTTAGATTAATTTTATTTTTAAAATTTGTATTTATAGATTATATCCATTATAAGTATTAATATATATTTGTTTAGATATGGTTATAGTAAATAATTTATATACATATTTTTTCTTATCAAATATGATGCATTTCATCTTTATAAAGTTAAGATTTGAGTAATAAAGAAATATATAATAATACGATGATCTAATTCTCACATTAATATTTATGCTTTTTATAATATATATTTTTTAAATTTTTATATGCTCAAAACTTCTTGATTTAGAATTATTGATGAACTTATTTTATACTCTCATGTATTAACTTTTGAACTCTATTCAATTAAGTCAAAATTTTAGAATTTAGTGTAGCTCAACACAATAGTTGTAACATAATGTACTGTAATCGTACAGTTAAACTACTCGTGTGATCTCAAGAACATAATGTAATTTGATGGAATGTTTGTACACCTATACTTCTCTCATAGTCACGTGTTAAATTTTGAACTCCATTCAATTATAAATCATACAGTGAAAAACTACTGGTGTGATCTCATTTATTAATTTTTGAGCTCTATTTAATTAATCAAATGGAAAGAATGTAATGTAATTTGATGGAATGTTTGTGCCCCCATACTTCTCTCATAGTCACGTGTTAAATCAAATTTGAAAGACTACAAATTTAAAGCAAACTGTGGGAAATTGAAGTTAAAGTCGCAGGGCTTAGTCAGTTTGAAGTGGAGAAGCACAACAATATGAAAAATATTCCTCAAAAGGACAGCACTATTGAAAATGAACTTGAAAAAATCAAAGGAACCATGAAAAAGATTGCCGAGCAAAATTGCAGAATTGCCAGACATAATCCTGTTATCATCAAGGCTATGTCTGAAAGACTGGAGAAAACCCAGAAGAGAGCTCTGATTGTCGACCTTGATCAGGAGAAAGACCAGGACGAGGAAGCTGGGATATCTAAACGTACCAGATCTAGCACGAAAAGGAAAGTCCAGACTACCCCTAGTATGGCTCAGATCTTTATGGAGGGGGCTCAGGAAATGGCGGACTTGGAGGAGGTTGCCGATGACTAATTGTGGTCGGACCCTGCTTCGTCCGTTTGCTTGCATTTTACTGGCTTTTTTGAGGCTTTTTGTTGCTGCCTGTTGATGTTGGTTTTATTTTCTTTGGCAGCCTTTTTGTCTTTTGGACCGCTGTTTAGGTCTTTTCCTCTTTTGTTACTTTGTGGTTTCGGGTCCCTGTAAAACCCGTTTATCCCCCTTTTATCAAAAACATTCAATGCATTAAATCAAATTCGGAACACTACATTAGTAGTATTGTTTAAGTCTTGAGATACTCAAAATACTGTTTTAATAGTATTTTAAGTTATATTTAAAGTTATTTTGCTTTAGATCAATTTCTCTTTATTACAATTGAAGATGTATTTTAATTTTGAATAATAATATCATAAATCATAGAAACTATTTCAAAATTCACCGCCATGACAAATTCACCACAAGTAAAATTCACTTCCTGGAACAAAAATTAATTTGATTTAATGCAGTGAAAGACCATTGATTGAGTTGAGGTTGAAGATGAATATGACAGCTAAAGTATGATGACGAGGATGAATTTATATTAGATTTGATGCCCCAGGTTCATCTCTTTGATTTAATCGAATTAAAATTATACGATGATCTTATTCTCACATAAATATTTGTGCTTTTTATAATCTATATATTTAAAATTTTTATATGCTCAAAACTTCTTGATTTAGAATTATTGATGAACTTATTTTATACTCTCATGTATTATTTTTTGAAATCTACTCAATTAAGTCAAAATTTTAGAATTTAGTGTGGCTCAACACAATAATTGTAACATAATGTACTATAATTGTATAGTTGAACTCCTCGTGTGATCTCAAGAATATAATGTAATTCATGGAATGCTTGTACCCTTATACTTCTCTCATAGTCACTGGTTAAATTTTGAATTCCATTCAATTATAAATCATATGGTGTGATCTCATTTATTAATTTTTGAGCTCTATTTAATTAATCAAATGGAAAGAATATAATGCAATTTGATGGAATATTTGTACCCCTATACTTCTCTCATAGTCACGTGTTCAATCAAATTTGAAAGACTACAATAACATTCAATACATTAGCATGTAATTTGATGAAATTTTTGTACTCAAAATACTGGTCTAATTTTTGAGCTCTATTCAATTAAAGTAATCTACACAACATAGTGTATTTCAATAAAATATTTATAAATATTGTTAATAGTGTTTTAAGTTCTATTTAAAGTTATTTTTGTTTAGATCAATTTTTCTTTATTATAATTGAAGATGTATTTTAATTTTGAATAATAATATCATAGATCATAAATCATAAATCGTAGAAACTATTTCAAAATTCACCACCATGACAAATTCACCACAAGCAAAATTCACCGCGGCCAAAATTAATTGCATTAAAATTGATTTGATTTAATGTCGTGAAATACCATTGATCGAGTTGAGGTTGAAGATGAATATGATAGCTACAAGTATAATGATGAGGATGAATTTATATTAGATTTGATGACCCAGGTTCTATCTCTTTGATTAAATAGAATTAAAATTATATTGTATGAAAAATATTGAGCTATTAATAGAAAGTATGGGGCAACCAAGACATTTCGAAACCTTGCATTGATGTCATTTTTTTTTAAGCCATCCATTAGTTTTAATAAAAAATTGGCAATTTGGCTTGGAATAGTATATAGAGCTTTAATGTGGAAGTAAATGGAAGCACCCACCTTCATATGCATTGTCATAGCTTAGAAGTGTGCTTTATGGGGAAGAGGTTTTGTTAATGTGAGAGTTCTTTTGGCTTAAATTTAAATAGTATATTTTATAGTAGTAAATTTACCATTATAATATAGAGATATTTTGAATGTGAGTTTATTTTATTAAATTTTAAATATTTATAAGTTTTAATAATAGAAAAAATATATCAAATCTTATTGCATTTGGAAATATTGTAAATAGTAATATCAAATCTAAATTTACACAAATAATTGAAATCATAAATAGCTTATGTAATATTCTCTTATCACAATGTATTGTATGCATTCTTATTATATTGAGAAATTTAGTGTTGAACTCTTTGTACCATTGTTCGAACTAACTTTTGAGGTATATTCAACTAAAGAACAATCAACAAAATAAAATAAAATATAATTGTTTTATTTTTCAAAAGAACATAATCCACCAATTAAGTTATTAATTAATGAATGATGGATTTTAGAAAAGTAGTAAATAAAATTGAATTGTGTTAATTATATATTTAATATATGCAATAAAATATTTATTTTATATAATAAGAAAAAGTCAATTTTGAGATATTTATATTGAATTTGTATTGTTTTAACTTTTTTTTAAACTATTTTTCTTTAGATAAAATTTACTTTATTATAGTTGAAGAGGTATTTAAATTTCAATAATAGTATCATAATTCATAATTCATACAAACTATGTAAAAGTATCTACAAAATTAAACTTATATAAAATATTTATTATAGAAATGTCATTTTGATACCCATCTAAAATATATTAAATATAAATAAATTATTTTTAATAACCAATATCTGTTTTAATCACTCTTAAATATTTGTTGTAGATTGTTTAGTATAGAGTCAAAATAATTTTCAAGTGTTGTCTTAAGTGTTTCTCATTGAAATTTTATATTCATGTGAAGTGCCTATTAGTCTATGTTAGGATTTTTCAAATTGCTTTCCATTTACATTCTTCTTTGAGAATTATTTTAAATAACTGAATTCACCTAATTGGGTGGCAGCTCTAAGTATCTTTGTTGGCACAAAATAATATGGAAGAATATAGAAGAAAAGAATCTCAAAAACACATTAGAAGTCATGAGAGGAACAAGATCTTGGCTCAACAAAAACTCTAAAAAAAAATTGGAAGGAGAATCACCACACAATCCTCAATAGTCATGGAAGAAGAAAAGTACAAGTAATTTTGTTCCTCCTCCTCCTCTTGGATCTAGGTGACCTCATGATAGTAGCAATGAGAATTTGAGATGTTTTATTGATATTGAATTCTGAATGCCTCCCACAAATGAAGATAATGTAGTTGTTAAGTATGCTATGAGTGAGGATGAAACCCACCCTAATAGCCTTGCTAAGAAAAAAGGGATAAGAGAGAAAACCTTGCAAGATAATTTTGATTCTAGAGCTACTCATAGCCTAAATCCTCCAACAGATACTTCTAGTTCCTCTTAGTATGAATTATTAAGGAATAGCCCTCTTGAAACGGAATTAACTAACTCTAGCCCCACTATTAACCCAATTACCGCATTTTTTGTTGAAGATGTTGAAATTTACCATGATACCTTAGAAATTGAGAATGATTTTCCATATGAGAATGAGTTGTCACAAGAATTCCAACAACTTTAGGATGAAATAAATAGGCTAGAAGAGATAAAGCTCAAAAAGATTAAGGATAAATAAAACCAACTTAGGAATGATGTATTTTACAAAGATAAATTGAGAGAAAAGGTTGCTCAAATGAAGAAGTATTATGAAGAAGATCCCTCATCTATACTCACTCTGTCAAATTCTTTTCCATAAAATACAAGCAGCTTAATCCCACAATTAGTAGCAATACTAAAAGTGTTCCCTTAGGAAACACCCACACTAGTACATGGAGTAATCCTCCTACTGCTAGCATAGTAGCATCAGCTACCAACACAAATTTTGCATCTAAGCCTATGGATAAGGGAAAAAAACATGTTAATCCTATAAAAGGGGTAACCATAAATGAAAATGGTTTACCTTAAAAGGTTTCTCCATGTGCAATACCTGATCCTAAAGATTTGCAACTACAAGTGGAGGTGGATACTCGAAAAAAGGAATTAGAGACAATGGAGCAATTAGCTGCCAATATAGAATTGCAAATAAAGATAGAATTATTGAAAATATCTAACGCATCTGGATGTTCTTCAACTTCTAAGATAAATTCTCAAAACCCGCCTGTTATTTTTGTTGCAAATACCTTAATAGTTCGCACTGTTCAAAATTCATCCCATACAGGTTAGAGTATCCCACAGTCTAGCCTACAAGTTGACCCAAATGTTGTAAGTCAAAATATTGTCGGTCAACAACAAGGTGCTACAAGGAATATTCATACAAGAAGACCTTTTTAAATGGACAGATATAGGTAGTTAAACTTCGATGGTATTCTTGGCTATTCTAATCCTATTCCAAATGAGGTTAGAAATTCTTTTATTTTTCTTGAAATAATGCTATATCATGTGAAGATCACCTAAGAAGTTTTCTAAACTTTATTGATGATTTTTAGATGAAGATGAGGAAATAGTCATGAAGTTATTTATGTAATATCTAATTGAGGGTGGGAGAGAGTGGTATAGAGGTCTATTTGAGGCAGGCATTAGATCTTGGGAGGAATTTAAAGGATTTTTCACATAACAATATGGGGATAAAAATGATCCCAATTTTGCGATCATTGAATTGACTAGTATTTCAAAGGGTTATAATGAATTAGTGTTTGATTTCAACATTGGGTTTGCTAAAGTAATGTATAGAGTTCCTGTAGACATTATACCACTTGAACAAATGTGCTTAGTTCTCTGTTATAATTCATTGGAACTCAAGATGGGATACTTATTGAGGGATAATGATCCTGAAACCTTGAGAGATGCTTTTAAGATTACTTTGCACATTGACAGAAATAGAAGAGCATAAAAAAGGTTGGATAGGAGAGATGATGTCAAAATAATTAAAAATCGAAATGGACATCATGACAAGGCAAAAACTTCTGATGATAATTTGGATAAAGTGATGAACAGTCTTAAGGATTTAAGTTAGAAGATGGATAGAAATGAGAATTTAAGGATTTGAAAAGTATTAGTGAATTCATGTACCACATGATAAGCCCTATATCACAAATTGGCATAGTGGAAAGCTAGTACAAAATAATCAAAAGAATGTGTCAAATAAAGAGACTCTAGATCCTTTGGAGAAGAATTATTCTCATTTTTTAGATGATACTCCATGGTGCGTAGCATGCCAGCTACCTCATTCCCCTCATGAATGTGTAGTAGCACAATCACTAGAAGAAGATCAAGGCACACATGATGAGTGTAGCATGCCACATGAGCATGACGCTGAGATTAAAATGCTAATGAATAAGTTGAATTTTGCTGAGGAAGAATGTTCTCCTAAAGAAGAATCACATGAATTAGATGTAAATGATCATGTTGGTTATTTTTTATGCTGTTAACCAAGTTTGTCTCCTAATCTACCTATGGAATTGCCGATTCCAATCAAGGGTAGCTTGAAGGACCTGGAGCAACTGACGAGGATTTTAAAATAACCTCCTACGCTTCGGGCTCTGCAAGACCTGAGAGGGTGATCCCTTTAGCAATATCAACAAATAGAATTGGCTGTTCATCAGTAATATCAACTACTTGGAGCATGAGATAACCAGAACACTATAACACACAGGGATTTAAAATGGTTTCGAATTTTGAAGATTGAGGACCAAGCTGAAAACAACAGAAGTATAATACTTGACCAGTGCCATAAAATGGGTTGTGGAGTTATATAACCAGCATTTATCCTACAGTGTTAAAAATGTTATGAAGATCCTTACAAATGTTATCACATTATGACAACCAGATCACTAAAGTTTTATTTGATAACTCTTCTTATAATGCACCTTGTGCTTTATTAAAGAAATTAAATTATTCTTAGAATAGAAGGCAACAACATATATCACTCTAATGCAACAAATGTGCATGAAAAGACCTGAATAATCTTATTATTGAATAAAAAAGAGTAATACATCTCAAAAATGGAGACAATTATCAGCTAAATACAAACATGAGAACACAATTCATAACAGACACGTTTAGATTTAATAAATCAATTACATTCATCTCAGCTATACAGTTCTACCCAGAGCTTTTGCCTGACTTGCAGGGCTTTCAGAAATTGGAATCCGAGCCTCCTCTTTTTTTTTCAACGAGAGAAGAAAAGAATAAAAGAGAAAAAAAAGTAGCCCTAAGATCAATCTGATCCACAGATGCCATCTAGAAACCCAATCCATCGTCAATCAACAAGTTGCTCAAAACCTCTCTCATCTATTTGTAACTGATTTTGCCTCTTTTTTAAGAGAAAAAAAAGTATCCCTAAGATCAATTTGATCTGCAGATGCCATCTACAAAACCAATCCACCGTCGATCAACAAGTTGCTCAAAACCTCTCTCATCTCTTTGTAACTGATTTTTTCTCTTTTTTCCCTTACTGTTAGTTGTCCTACAACATAAAATTTTCCCATGTGATGGAATTCTCAATTTTACCTGCAGTTGGAAAATACTCCTTGTGCCCATGAAATTTTTTGTTTCAACTCTTTTCCTTCTTGTTGTTGCACTTATATTTATTCCCTCGTGTATTAAAGTCTTCTAACTTTAAAATTTCCCAAAAGTATCCCATCCATTTTACTTTATTTCACTTTATAGTGAAATATTAAACATTTCACTGTGGGCAATTTAACAAATGCCTGTGCAGTTTCCACTTGTTCTTTTATTTACCTCAACAAAGGGCTTTTCATTCACTCACGGTGGAGACATTTTATTTCAAATATTTTACTCCAGCCATTAAAATATTTCATTAAGTGAATTTTTATTCACTTTAATACATTCCTTCGTGCATTTATTACTTTACCATTTAAAATGGTAAAGACCTCTTTTGCTTCGTATTTGAATATTTAAGAAAACACGCTTCTTAAATATTCACATTCCTTATTTAATGGGCTCACTCACCTCCTACCATTTTAAAGCCTTCACTCTTTCAAAAATTTATTGTGCTGCTTAGAACAAACCCATACCCGTCCTGGGCCCACCTCATTTTCTCTTTAAAGCTTTCAAAAATCCTTTCATGAGAAAGCAAAGAGCATTTAACTCATTAAAATATCGGGCCTCTTACAAAACTTTACGCTTGCAAATACCCTGAGCCTGCTGCCACATGTCGCTTGCCCACTATTTCGCAGATTTTAACCTCCTTGCATCTTGGGATTGCAGTTTGGCTGGGGACAGTAAGGATCATGTTGGATTGTGCCTTCATTTTCTGTCGTTGGATCATTTCTTGCATCTTTCATTTGCCCTAATCTCACCTTGTCGTGCATTCATTTGCTGTGCAACTTCTAACAATGGCAGCCATTTTCCTTTTGCAGACCTCAGCTATGGAATTTCATCAAATTATGGTCCTTCATCGGCTCCTCCAAGAGCGTTGACATTTTCCTCATAGTGCATCAATGGATGTCATTTCTTTGTTTTTGTTTCTAAAGTCTTTTAATGGATTCATTGTGTGTATCACCTGAGTTTGAAGGCATTCCAATTAGACTATCGTGGTTGCCTTGTTTCTCATTAACTTGCTTTAGAGTTTCTAAAGCATTCTCAGCCAATTCAATTTTATGTATTGTGCGTGGGCTTTAGCCATCACCCCACTTAGATTATTCCCCTGCACTTTGTTGGATGTTCATCCCCTACTTTTAGCGCGCCTTCTCATGGGAGCCTCGAGCCAATTGGATTTGCATTTGTTAAAGATTATTTTGAAGATCTTCAACAAACCCATCTTTGTATACTTTGGCGTGCACCAAGTTTCTATTTGGAAGCTTCTAAAAGCTTTTTTACATTCCATTCACATATGCGTACCCTGCAATTTAGAACTACCATAGCACAACTAGCTTCTTCTTTATATGGCTTGAGACTTTCTAAAGTCCCTTAACAAATGCATTTTGGTTGCCTTCATGGCATTCCCTGAGACCACTGTTTATCTGGTGATTGCCTTTATTTTGAAAATTTTGAGACCTTTTCACCTGTCCATTATGTGCATACCCTAGGTGCACTGCCAGCAAATCATCCCATGAGACCACATTATTGGAGGGATTTTGTCAAACAGTTCATGCCTTGTTTATGCCTCCAAATTCTGCTTTGGTTGATGCACATATCCTATTCCATATTTAGCCCTTCTTGTTTCTTTTTAACAAGTCTCTTTGTGCATATCCTGCTCTGTTATACTGGCGCCTTCAAGCCCTATGTGTTTTCTTTAAAGTTTCTATGGCGTTTCAACAAATACTGTGTGCCTTGTCCTCTGCTACCCTTAACAATGTGTTGTATTTGATATATTTTCTTTTAAAAGTTTCTGAGGTACTTTTGAACAATCCACTTGACGCGTAGGAAGAGCTGGAATGAAATCTGGATTAAGTGTTTATAAATCCTTTTCAATGAATGTGCTGTTGGGATGTCCCGTAGATATGGCATCCCTTGGAACATGCCCTCCTTCCAACAACTAATGGATTTGCTTAGAATTTCTTAAAATGTTTTCATTAGATCCATTGTCTTGCGTGCTACTTAATGCAAAGTGCATTTTCCTTGTCAATATTTCATGGCACTGGCTGGAGAGTTTCTAAAGTCTTTTCTAAATTTCTATTATGTCTGTGTATTGTGTTTGATTTCCTCACATTCATTAAGGGATTTTTCAAACAGTTCATACGCCATGCTCAATGAGTACATGGGATATACATTTGCCTGAAAGTTTCTCAAGTATTACTCAACTGATCCACTCTGTGCATTGGCTACTTCATTTGTCTGGTGGTGTCCAAATAATTTTCAACAATTACATTTTACTGAAACCTTTTCAATGCCTTTATTTTGCTAAAATTTCTTTATTAGAATTGGCATTATTGCTCTTCCTAGTGCATTGGTTACCCTCCTTCAGCTGGCACAAGAAAATTACATTTTCTTTGAGAGCTGCTAAAACTTTTCAATTCTCCATTTTGGTGTTATTCGTAGCAAATGTGTTCAATGTGATGGTCAACAATTAATTCTCTCTTTCACAACTTTCACATTATGCATTATATGTGCTCTGTTCACAATTGTTTCACTACTCATATTTGACATTCATCCCCCTCATAATAGATTACTTCCTCTTCAAGAAAATAGTGAAATTTAATATAGTGTTATCAACAAATTTGGCTTTATTTTATAGTTCATCAGCTTCAACATCCAGACTGTTAATTGTTTGTAATTAGCCATCCATTACTAGCAATTTACCATATATAGATCCTCGAGCTTTGACACAGGCTTCTTGATGCTTGATGCTTGTCTTATAAATACACTAATGCCAACATTAGTTGATGGTCATTTGGTCTCTTTGTGCTTAGACCTATGTCATCACCTGTCTGCCCTTGCGCGCAATATTGCAACACTTGCTTCCATCACTACACTCTTTGCAACCTTTAGAGTATTTGAAAAGCTTGCTCACACAATTGGAATAGAAAATATAGGGGCAACATATTAGCTCTATTTTCATTATATCGTTTGAAACTAAAACCATTTTTATGAATAGGAACAAATGTCTTTAATTCATTCTTGTAGAAAGAATGCTTCTCATTCTTACAAGTTTTATCCTTGACAGTTCCTTATTTGGATATAATATTTTGCTACCCCTTTCACTTTCAAAATCCTACTTGCATTATGATGCTATGTGCCTTATCAAATACATATGCTCTTGAAATTTAATGTCTGCATCTTTATTAGCAACCTTTCCTTTCATAACTTGTGCAAGGCATGCTAGGCCCCAAATGGGTCCGACCTAAAATATTTTCGTTTTGAAACAACTTCTATGCTCAAATTATCCCGAGACGACTTTAGGAATGTATCTGGAATGAAAACATGAAATGGGGTTTCATCAAAACTCACCTTTAGGCACATTTGGAAAATGGTAAAAAATGACCAAGTTGGCTCTAGAATCTGCTCTAAAAACTAGTCAAACGATCTCCTGGAGCAACGAAAAATTGCAAGCTTGTAGACATCTAACCTAAGATTGTAATGCAAAAGATTGATCAGAGAGATCAATCACAAGGAAAAAGTTATTAATGAGCAAAGTTTGCTGTTCAGAATTTTCTGCAAATGTCACTGTTCTGAACCAGTTAAAACACACGAGATCACCCTGTTGCAAAAATATCAAATCAACCCTTGAGAGGCTGCCACTGGAAACATAAGTTCATTCAGGTGCACTGAACACTCGTGCAAGAGAAATTCCTTTCAATCATCACTAGTCAAAAGATTTGAGATGTCAAAGTTGTCAACCTTGAAACACTGTTAGCAATGCAAATGCAAAACTTAAGAAATTGCATTTGGTTTTGATCTACTAAAAATAGTAAATCAATTCGTGAGATTCTCAAAACTGACATGCGAGCTCACTTCGGTATGGAGAATATAGAGCAACGATCATTTTAGCATGGTGATCATCTTGTGCAAAATGCAAGTTCAAACGGAGGCAACCTTGCAAAACTGACCGTCCAAAGTAGGTCATTTAGGCAGATCCTTCAAGTGCACTTCTGGAAGTGCACAGGCAACATTTTCAATGTAGGCATCTCAAATTTGCAAAATTTGAGAGTGCCAACAGATCAGTTATAGATCTAGTTTATACTATCAACAAGTCTTCTCTGAATGAGAGGAAGAATATCAGAATGTGAACAATCTTGAGATAGTTCGATTTGCTGTTAGCTTGAGAAGATCACCAATTTTTGGAAAATTTTCAAAACGGGATCCTGTTTTGAAAATTTTCTACAAATGGAAATTTTCATAATTGGATCCTGTTTTAAAAAACAGGAGTTCGCATTTTTTAAATTTAGGCTCAGGATCCTATAGCTAAACGAGATCCCATTTTTTAAAAATGGGATCTCGCGTTTAAAAAAAACGGGATCCAATTTTTTGCAAGCTGATTTCATTTTTTGCCTAAAACAAAAACTTCCATGGACTCAATATCTTGCATTTACCCATATTACATTTACGATGGGAACTGGTAAAAACTGATATTCTCAGCCATTAGTCTAATAAAATTGTTGCTTGGAGGATAAAAACCTCTAAGAACATCTTGATCTCTTCTCTACACACTTTGTCTAGAGAGGCTCGACAGTTTTAATATGCTCTTTTTACGGAAGATTCGCCTTTGGATGAGGTTGATGAGAATATGGTCCTTGCTTGCATTCCTTCTTTGATTTCTAATGAGATGAATGATTCTCTCATCCAATTGATTTTTATTCTGAAGGGGAGAAAGTTGTGTTTGGTTTGAACAAGGGTAAAGCTCTTGGTCCCGATGGGTTCCTAGTTGAATTTTTCCAGGATTTTTGGGATATTATTAAACTAGATTTGTTAGAGGTTGTTCGGGAATCTCTCAGCAATAAACATATGCTTCAAGCATTGAGTGTAAATTTTTTGCATCTGATTCCTAAAAAGGAAGGCACTGATAGGCTTGAATTCCTTAGGCCGATTTCTCTTTGTAATGTGGTGTACATGAGTATTACTAAATTGGTTTCCAAGAGGCTCAAACTGTGTCTTCCTCTTGTCATTTCTGAGAGGCAAGGGGGTTTTGTGGCTGGCCATCAAATTCTTGATGGAGTGGTGGTGGCCTTGGAAGTCATTCATTCTATGGTGACTTCAAAGGAGAAATCTATGTTCATTAACTTGGACATGGCTAAGGCTTATGATAGAGTGAAGTGGCATTTTCTTCAGAAGATTCTTTTGGTCTTCGGTTTTTGGCTTGATTGGGTGAGCTGGGTTATGAGTTGCATTACCTCTTCTTCCTTTTCGGTTATTGTGAATGTAGAAGCTTCGGAGCTGTTTCACGCCGCCAAGGGCCTTCACCAAGGGGACCCGATTTCTCCCTATTTTTTTATTATTATGGTTGAGGGGTTGGGCCAGTTTCTTAAGCTTTGGCTTTCTCAAGGCTTGATTCATGGGTAAAAGTGGGGCAATGGTTTACCAACACTTTCTCATCTCCAGTTTGTGGATGATACGTCTCTTATGGGGTTACCTCCTCTTCGGGAAGCTGAATCTTTTTGGCAAGCTTTGGATACTTACTTGGCTACTTTGGGACAAAAATTCAATGAGCATTTATAAGTCTTCTATTTTCTTTTTTAATACTCCTCAGGTTATGTAAAGGCGAATTGCGACTATTTTAAGGTTTTAGATTGGGTCTCTTCCTTTTTTCTACCTGGGCATTCATCTTGCTGGGGGTAGGAAACCTAGGTCCTCCCAGAAAAATTTGCAAGTGATAAGTTGTGGGGGAAGGTAACTCATTGGACTCATCAATGGATACCTAGTGTTGCTTGAGTTACCCTTCTTAAGTTTGCTATCTAGGCTCTTCCTATTTATAGGTTCTTTGTTCAGGCTGCTTCTATGTATTTCCTTAAGGAATTTGATGCACTCTCATGATAGTTTATTTGGAGTGGCAATTTGTTGTCTGCTAAGTGGAGCCTTGTTAAGTGGGAAACTATGTGTAGGCCAAAGAAATAGGGTGGTCTTTGTTTACACTCTATTATTTTGAATGGGAAAGCTCTAGCTACGAAGCTTTATTGGCATTGGTGTATCATTCAACATTAGCTTTGGGCCCATATACTTAATCATAAGTATCTTAAAGGCATCAATTATTTTGATGTTCCTCACTTTCCTTTGGAGGGAAGGGGTTTTATGATCCAAGGCATACTCTGAAAGTGGGGGTTTAGTTCGTTAAGAGTGGGATCTTTTGGATGTGTCATTTGCGGTCTTAGGCACTTTTTTGGTTGGATTCTTGGGATGGCCACCCTCCTATCCTTTCCACTTATCGTCACCTCTATTCTTTGTGTGATATTTTTACTGCTGCTGGTTCGGACATAGTTGAGCATTATAAGGTTGCTCAACATTGTGGACTGGCTGTTACATTTCAATGGAAGCACTCTTTTGATTGACCTCCAAGGGGGTCTGGAGTGGATAGGCGTGATATGGCTTAGGTTCTTGCTTCTCATGAATGTAATGCTTTGGGGGCGCAGGATGTTTTGGCTCAGGCATGCAGTGATTTTTTCTGGGAAGTACTTTGTATCTTCTAGATATGGGCAACTTGGTCTACAGGTAGATGTTTGGAGACATTGAGGTCCATTGGTGGAAACAAGTATGGCACTCATCTTTCTAGCCCAGGTGTAAGTTCTTCATGTGGTTAGTGGTTCACAATAGGTGTCTTACTTGGGCTAATTTGTGCAAAAGTGGTTTTCAGGGCCCCTCAATGTGTGTGTTGTGCCATAATTATGAGGAGAGTGTTTCACATCTCTTCTTCCACTAGTCCTTTCCTAGGGAGATTTGGCACTTATGGTGGGGTGTGTGGAACATGTCTTTTTGGTATGTCTCATCTTTGGTTGAGCTTTTCGACCGGTGGGGCAAGGTCCATGTTTCTTCTTCTTTTCTTCAAGTTGCTTGGGCTCTTGGCCCCTCCTTTATTATTTGGCCCATATGGCTAGAATGGAATTGTAGGATTTTTCAGGATGTGATGATGGTGACCCATTGTTTGTGGTGGAAAATTCTTCATTCTTTGGGAGAAACTATTGAGGAAGAATGTGATTTGATAGAAGCAGTGGATCCTCGTGATGTTTTGTGCAATTGTCTTCATCTTCCTCCTCAGCAAGGACAGTTCATAAGAATTCATGGTAGACATCCTCGTAAGAAGATAAATAGGGGGGGAAGCTAGTCTCCTCCTCCTTAGGGAGTGTTGAAAATCAACACGGATGGGTCTTCTTAGGGAAACCTTGGTCATGCTAGCATTTGTGGAGTTGGTTGGGATAGTTTTGGGACAGTTCAGTTTATCTTTTCTATTTACAAGGGTTTTCATACTAAAAACTTAATAGAAGCTCTTTTCATTATATACGCTGTGATGTGTGGCTGTCAGTTTGGGTGGAGAAGGATCATATGTGAGTTTGAATCCGAGGGGGTGGTGAATATGTTGAATAGGCGAGATTTAGAGGATGTTAGTTGGAATTTAGCTTTGGTTGTTAAGAAAATTATTACTATTTGTGCTTCTCTGGAGTCGGTTACTTTCAAACATATTCCTAGAGAATGGAACACTATTGTGGATTGTTTGCCCAAGTGGGCCTCTAATCATAAGCAAAATTAGAGCATTGTGGATAGGGGTAATTATATTCCTAGAGAATGGAACACTATTGTGGATTGTTTGCCCAAGTGGGCCTCTAATCATATGCAAAATTAGAGCATTGTGGATAGGGGCCAATTACCCCTGATATGAGCATATAAAGATAGGATGATAACTATATGGAGATACTGCTTCGTGAATGTGGAGATATTTGTGTATGTAGATAAAGTAAGAGTGAAGTGTGGAAAAAATATAGATAGAGTTATACTATTTCTAGAAGAATAGACGAATTTAAACCATTTATTAATAGGTACTTATATCATATCATTTTTCCAAATAAATATGCAATTAAGAAAATATAAAATACATATAAACATTTCGTCATTATAATGAATACAATTTTCACAAAATTTCACCATTACAATTATGAAATAGTCTCAAATAAATTTTGAACGACATACCTTCTTTCACTCTAATTTTCACGCCTACTATTTGACAACACACTCATTTTATTAACAGTTCCATATTTTAGTTTGATAGAGAATGTAAAATTAAAAATCTGAATGCTCTCCAACAAAATCACCTCTCTATAGATGAATTGCATATATTGAAGTTCATTTTTCATATATTTTGTGGGATTTGAAAGGATACTAAATAATTTAAAATTGATGATGTTTTAGTACAATGTTGAATAGAACATTGCATAAAGAGAAGAAAAATATTTTCTTTTATAAAATAGTTTCAATTTTTTTAAAAAAATTGAGTTTCTTTTTAAAATTTTGAAATAACCTGCTCTCATATTATTATTAAGATGGGAAAGTCTAGTATAAAAAATTAAAAAAAACATATCCTTATAATAACATAAAAGAAATTAGAAATTTGCAAAAATCAATAAATTGAATTATAAATTTGAATAATATTCATTAATTTGAATAGCTCTCAAGTATTTATAAATAACTAGAAATTGTCTGATAAAATTTATATAATATTTATAAACGACAGTAAATTAATAGTTATATTTATTGATTTGAATAGCTCTCAAATATTTATAAATAACTAAAAATCGTCTAATAAAATTTATATAATATTGATAAACAACAGTAAATTAATAGTTTGAAATATTAGAACACAGAGATCTTCTTGATTGAAAAAATAAATCCAATAAAATAATATTGACACCCACAGACGAAAGACAGGAAATACAATAGAACATCAGATCTCTGAAAATCTCTTAGTGGCATAGATAGACAGTTTCTCACATTTAACTCAAATATAATTCCCCCACAAGAAATCACTTATCATACAGACACGGCTCAAGACTGCAGTTTAAATTTTTCAATTTCTTTTTCACATATTAATTCCTCCACTTACAATTATACACTCTTTTTTTTCCTTATATTGAGAAAATGCATAATATAAAGTATATAATGCAGAAAAAACTGCAAAGAAAAACTAGACCTCCAGAGACCATGAAACAGCAGAGACACCCTGTGATAATAGCAGCCAAAAATACACCAACTGCCACCTACAGATCAAGCCTTTTACAACAACAAATAGAAGATATTACATTTGCAATCAAGGCATTAGCAAAAATCTGAACTGTTCTCAACCCAGAAAAGAGATCAGCAATAGCTGCCTCAACATGGATATGGTGAGAAACTGTGCTCACATGCAAACCACATCTTTTATGTGCCTAAGTTTGACAACATTCCAAGGAACAGCAGATGTCTGTCTTGCAACTTTCCATGTGAGTGTCATCCCCATTTCCCCCACCTGACTGTGGATTGCCATCGTCCTCAATTTGAAAGCAGACTATGGAGGAAGAGCATCCTCTGCAATACTCTGTAGAAGAGTACCAAACGCAACTTTGTCATAAACATAGAGTAGCAGTCTCCCAGCTATGCATGTAAGTAAAGAAGTAAATGGTAAGTAACCATCTGTTTCTGGCAGAGACTTCAGAAGATATAATTAACATGGCGAACTGTAGGAAAGGACAAGAAGCTGCACAAGATGCGCCAACAACGATCCCAAGCAGTAGATTACACATATTCTCCCAGTTTTTTTCCTTTTCTTTTCTACAATTAGTTCTGCCTCCTCACATTCACATATTGCTGCTCTCGTGCATGTTACTGCAACTTCTAGATGGAACATATTCTGGAAGTAAATATATAAATATATATATATATATATATATATATATATATATATATATTTGTATCGAAATATTATTTTGTGAATGGTTTGTATCTTAATTTCACAAAACATCACAAAATAAAAAAAAATCCAGAAATATATAAATTTGATATAAGTCCCTCATTGTCCTTTTTAAACTCTAAAACAATTGTCAATATTAAAGATCATTTATCATAGTTCATTAGTAGATTTTAAAAATAATTCATAAAAATCTATGAAGTGATGAGCGGTAACAATAGTCAATAGAACATTGTACTCAGAAAAATAAAAAGCATTGTGCCTTCAAACAATTTCATAATTTTATAAATTATTATTTTTCTTAATGTTTGACTAATTTTAACCTTTTGGCCATTATAACATGATTATAACGTTGAAAATATTATTCCCAAATCTGAACAATACTTCAAAATTTTAACTTCAAATACAAACAATAAAACTAACTACGCTTTTTATACAAACAATAAACCTCTTACTTTTTGAGACCCTTTTTCCAACCCATAACTCTGGTAATTAATATTAAAATTAAAATGCACATAAATAAAATAATGACACATTTTTATTGTAATAAAGAAAAAGAAAAAGAAGCGAAAAGATTATATCTTTTACTTCCAATAATAGCTGAATAATTTCTATTACAATCTGGACTAATATTTTGAATCCTGAACTCTTTTAGGACCCTTTATTGATGGAACATAACATAGATTTCATTGGTCCAGAAAACAAATAAAACAAAATAGTATGGGTCCCCATAGATAACTAAATACGGCAAAGGATGACCCTAAAAGACAAGAAGAATGAAATCTAAGAGCATGGGCAAAAGCTTAGCGGCATTGATAGACAGTTCCTCACATTGTACTTCTGGCCATACATTCACCTCCCCTTTATCTATATCTACACAAATTATATGGCTCAGATGGTCGTCCCTTTTCAGAATAAGCCAAATATTATCCCCCCCAACACAAACCACTCCAGGAGGCGGTAGTACGGCGATGAGACGGCTTCATAGTTACATCTCACTGCAGCAAGCTCATCAAATACCAAAAACTGAGCAGCAATAGTTAAAATGCATTGGATTAATTTTGACCATTATCATTCTCACTTCAGCACATGACGATTCCATTACCTCATGCGGCCCCCACCTTACATCCCCAAATGTAAACAAACCTGCTAACCCACGATGCACCTCCATCCGTCTACGTGCGTACCACGTCTGCCCATTTTTAGAAAACAGTAGATTTTTTGGTTCTGTATTATAATGCTTGGAAAAAAGCTGAGTGCCATACACCCACTCACTCTTTGAGCCAAGTGAACATCTCTAATTTCCCATTTCCGATCTACAGATCTATAGATCAAAACCAACAATTTCATTCTTCTTAAAACGTAAAGACATCCAATTATAACAATTACCTGATAAGTCTTTTCCTTTGAATCAAACTTGAGATGCACAGCCACATCCTCATGATATCTTTTCATGTAGAAGGAAATCCTGCTTTTTCTGTTGACCCTTGCATCTTCAAGACTATGGGATTGCATTGTCAATGGATTGATAACTCGAAGGGTTCCATTTCTCTTGCAGCTATAAAGCAAGAGGCCCCCATCTCCAGCTCTGAGAAACCATTCTGAGTAATTGCATCTCCACTCATCACTAAATATCTTCTTGAACCTTAGCCTTCTACTGACATCAAAGAGTGCAAACCCATTAGTATTTGCATGTTACTCTGCTCCCACAGATTGTGAAAGTGAGCAGATCTAGAAATAATAGCCTGCCATGAAGAACAAATGATTTGAAATTGAAACAGAATATGAAGAGGAAGTTTACAAAATATTATGTACAAGATGTCCTCTGGAATATCATGTATCAACATTGATTCCTCCATGCCATATACTTCTTTGTTTGAGCCATCCTCTGTGCAGGATGGAATATCACCTTTCTTCTCTGCATCTTTGGCCTCATCCATGCCATATAAATACATACTTGGTCCATCCGCTACGCAGGAGCCACTCGATGCAGAATCAATAACTTTACCCTTGCCATATGTATCTTTGTTTGAGCCATCCTCTCTCCATGGCTCAAATCCAAGTGTGAGCCAGTTGGTGTAAGGCTGCTTAAATTCCCCTTCTTTTTCTTCACTCATAATACTATTCCAACTGCTTCTCATTCTCTCTTGGAAGCCATCGTCTCTGTGTGAGGTGCCTCCAACAAACCCCTGTGGTTAAATAGACTTATAAGAAAATTTTGAGCTATTTCCTATAAACTTCGGCAATATGGAAATTTTGGATGAACCAAGCCATTTGGGAGGCTTCCATTGCTCGGTGTAAGTTATTTTTGGAGCCTCCCATTATTTTCAACCAAAGTTTGACTTTGTCATGAGAATTTGGTTTTGGACAATCTGTAGAGTATCATCACATGAGTAAGCACCTATCTTCACGCATAGTTCCCAGCATTCAGTATTCCACGGTAAGCTATCGCTACACAACATGTTTCGGTAAGCTACTTTTCTAGTTAAAATGCAGTTATTCGAGATTAGAAGTGGGTTTTATGGGGAGAAATTTAGGTAGTATAGTGTATGTACTAAATTTATTATTTAATTTTTATTATATATATTAAATTTAGTATTTAATTTTTAATTATAAATAAATTTTAGATTAATTTTATTTTTAAAATTTGTATTTATAGATTATATTGATTATAAGTATTAATATATATTTGTTTAGATATGGTTACATATTTTTTCTTATCAAATATGATGCATTTCATCTTTATAAAGTTAAGATTTGAGTAATAAAGAAATATATAATAATACGATGATCTAATTCTCACATTAATATTTATGCTTTTTATAATATATATTTTTTAAATTTTTATATGTTCAAAACTTCTTGATTTAGAATTATTGATGAACTTATTTTATACTCTCATGTATTAACTTTTGAACTCTATTCAATTAAGTCAAAATTTTAGAATTTAGTGTAGCTCAACACAATAGTTGTAACATAATGTACTGTAATCGTACAGTTAAACTACTCGTGTGATCTCAAGAATATAATGTAATTTGATGGAATGTTTGTACACCTATTCTTCTCTCATAGTCACGTGTCAAATTTTGAACTCCATTCAATTATAAATCATACAGTTAAAAACTCCTGGTGTGATCTCATTTATTAATTTTTGAGCTCTATTTAATTAAACAAATGGAAAGAATATAATGTAATTTGATGGAATGTTTGTACCCCCATACTTCTCTCATAGTCACGTGTTAAATCGAATTTGAAAGATTACATCGAATTTGAAAGATTACAGTAACATTCAATAGATTAAATCAAATTCGGAACACTACATTAGTAGTATTGTTTAAGTCTTGAGATACTCAAAATACTGGCCTAATTTTTGAGCTCTATTCAATTAAAGTAATCTACACAACATAGTGTATTTCAATACAATATTTATAAATATTGTTAATAGTATTTTAAGTTATATTTAAAGTTATTTTGCTTTAGATCAATTTCTCTTTATTATAATTGAAGATGTATTTTAATTTTGAATAATAATATCATAAATCTTAGAAACTATTTCAAAATTCATGGCCATGACAAATTCACCACAAGTAAAATTCACTGCCAGCCATTCACTGGGGCCAGAATTAATTTGATTTAATGCAGTGAAAGACCATTGATTGAGTTGAGGTTGAAGATGAATATGACAGCTAAAGTATGATGACGAGGATGAATTTATATTAGATTTGATGCCACAGGTTCATCTCTTTGATTTAATAGAATTAAAATTACATTGTAAGAAAAATCTTAAGCTATTAATAGAAAGTATGGGCCAACCAAGACATTTTGTAACCTTGCATTGATGTCATTTAGAGTAATAAACAAATATATAATAATACGATGATCTTATTCTCACATTAATATTTATGCTTTTTATAATATATATTTTTAAAAAAATTATATACTCAAAACTTCTTGATTTATAATTATTGATGAACTTATTTTATACTCTCATGTATTACTTTTCGAAATCTACTCAATTAAGTCAAATTTTTAGAATTTAGTGTAGCTCAACACAATAATTGTAACATAATGTACTATAATTGTATAGTTGAACTTCTCGTGTGATCTCAAGAATATAATGTAATTCATGGAATGTTTGTACCCTTATACTTCTCTCATAGTCACACATTAAATTTTGAATTCCATTCAATTATAAATCATACAGTTAAATTCTGGTGTGATCTCATTTATTAATTTTTTAGCTCTATTTAATTAATCAAATGGAAAGAATATAATGCAATTTGATGGAATATTTGTACCCCTATACTTCTCTCATAGTCACGTGTTCAATCAAATTTGAAAGACTACGATAACATTCAATACATTAGCATGTAATTTGATGAAATTTTTGTACTCAAAATACTGGTCTAATTTTTGAGCTCTATTCAATTAAAGTAATCTACACAACATAGTGTATTTCAATACAATATTTATAAATATTTTTAATAGTGTTTTAAGTTCTATTTAAAATTATTTTTGTTTAGATCAATTTTCCTTTATTATAATTGAAGATGTATCATAGATCATAAATCATAAATCATAGAAACTATTTCAAAATTCACCACCATGACAAATTCACCACAAGTAAAATTCACTGCGGCCAAAATTAATTGCATTAAAATTAATTTGATTTAGTGTCGTGAAATACCATTGATTGAGTTGAGGTTGAAGATGAATATGATAGCTACAAGTATGATGATGAGGATGAATTTATATTAGATTTGATGCCCGAGGTTCCATCTCTTTGATTAAATAGAATTAAAATTATATTGTATGAAAAATCTGGAGCTATTAATAGAAAGTATGGGGCAACCAAGACATTTTGAAACCTTGCATTGATGTCATTTTTTTTTAAGCCATCCATTAGTTTTAATAAAAAATTGGCTTTCTCCTAGAATTTGGCTTGGAATAGTATATAGAGCTTTAATGTGGAAGTAAATGGAAGCACCCGATCTTTAATGTGGAAGTAAATGGAAGCACCCACCTTCATATGCATTGTCATAGCTTAGAAGTGTGCTTTATGGGGAAGAGGTTTTGTTAATGTGAGAGTTCTTTTGGCTTAAATTTAAATAGTATATTTTATAGTAGTAAATTTACCATTATAATATAGAGATATTTTGAATGTGAGTTTATTTTCTTAAATTTTAAATATTTATAAGTTTTAATAATATAAAAAATACATCAAATCTTATTGCATTTGGAAATATTGTAAATAGTAATATCAAATCTAAATTTACATAAAAAAATTGAAATCATAAATAGCTTATTTAATATTCTCTTATCACAATGTACTGTATGCATTCTTATTATATTGAGAAATTTAGTGTTGAACTCTGCGTACCATTGTGAACTAACTTTTGAGGTATATTCAAGTAAAGAACAACCAAAAAATTAAAATAAAATATAATTGTTTTATTTT